>OX155897.1:45682296-45924796 GCA_944588485.1 Phosphuga atrata | reverse complement strand
CGCACGGGCTACGAAAAGATTTTTTAAAATTTTCCTTTTTTGTGTGTGCCAAAGCAAATATAAAAAGAACTTTTTATAATATGTTTAATATCATTATCATGTTCATGTTCAATAAACATATATATTGCAAACTATCTGTTAATTCCTATGGAGTAGCGGTGAATCTGCGACATTTCCATCATCTTTGATAGTTAGTCAATACGATACAGAACAAAATTAACTTCTGAGAAATTCCGTTTTCAATTGATTTTGTTACATCTTCTTTTTTAATTTTTAAAACCAATAGTTTTACTAACTGTTGACGACAAAATGCTTTAAAGATTGTTTTTATGCATTTGAATACAAGCAGTAACTCTCTTAAAAATAACTCTTATAAAGAAGTAAATTTTTCTTAAAATTTATAAAAATAAATCCCAATCTGAGGATATTATTTATATAATATGAGTACAGTTTTGTTTTTTAATAGAATATCCCAGAAATTTTCCACTACGGGGTACGACGTGTTAAAAATATATGAAAGGGGTACACATGAAACGAAAGTTTGGGAAACACTGCTTTCGGTAAACCTTTCGCCGCCGAACACAGCAAAATAAACAGAGAAATATTTACATTTATTTTTCTAAATGCTCACTCTATTCTGAACACCGTGTTCTTTTTGCATTTTATCATAATTTTTATACTGTTCAACGTTCGCATGCCTTAACTTATTTGACAAGTGTACGAAGATTTAAATTTTGAGGTTTTAAATTATGAGGTGAATTAATATTAATTGGATGAACTTCCGTTCTGTAGGTTATTTTGTTAAAGAGATACCTGATCATTTTCAGGATTTGGATTTACAGATATGCAGATCAGGATTTCGAAGTTTTTCCATACTAACCTATTTGATTCAAAATTTCATGGACATTTTTTGGCATGCTCTTAGGCCATGTAAAAATCTGATACATCTATTTTTTGCTCGTTGTATTCTGGTGCAATCTGTTTTATTAATGAAACTAGTATACACCGATTCAGGGTAGCTAAGCGTTGACAAAATATAGGCAGTCAATAGTTTTCTTTTTAAATTTGAAGGAAATTTACAGGAATGCAACACTTTAAATATTTTCAATATTAAATTAACACGCTTTAAAAGTAACGATACATATGATGTGATGACGATACTTGAAAATTTAACCTGTCATCAATTAGTATTCCAAGATTTCTTTATTCATTTGTTATTTTCGCTGATAATGCATGGTAATTGTCAGGTTTTCTTTAATCACTAGTTGTTTCGTTTTTGAGACAAATACTCTGATTTTGGTCTTAGTTGGTTTGAACGTGAGGGAATGACGGATGTCCATCCGTGAAATTAGCTATACTTTTCAGATCATCATCTATAAATCGTTCAGTTAGTTCAATATATAGTATATATGTATATATAACTGTGTGTTATCATCATACTTATGATGAAGACGATTCTTTTTTGTTGCTCCAATATTTATAGAGTAAACAGTAGTGGTCCCAGCACAGAACCTTGCGGCGCACAATTCACAACTATACTTTCGGAGATGTCATCTTGTGAAGTAACCCTTTCGCTTCTTCCCCGCAAGAAACTAGCAAATACATTTGTAATGATAAATTCACTATGTTGAAACAAGTAAAAACCTAAAAATAACCAAACCTACCAGTAAAGCTATATTTGTAGAAAACATAAACGCCTGACAAGCGTTGGATTTCCAGTCGCGGAGGCAACAACTAGGAAATTCTTAATTCAATCCTGAATGATGCGATATATACGATACCGGGGTGGCGCAAACTAAAGTCAAACTGGAAATAGCTGGGATTAGCGAGACCTCCCCAAAACCACCTCAAAATTAAGCGCCCTTGCTATTTCATCAACTACGTCCATTAGTCATTACTAATTTAGATTTCGAAATGATAACTCTACTAATTGTAGTAGAGCTATGATCTTTTCCAAATCCGGATTGTTTCGAGGGAAATATTTTATTTTCTTCAAGAAACTTGCAAACTTTCAAACGGAACTTCTTGAAGGATCTTGGAAATGGAATGGAATTGGAACTAGAAATGGACTTTAGATCGATAAAAAGGAGGGAGAAAATTAATGCCGTATGTTCTAAAAATCTTAAGAAGTGGTTTAGCGCTCGGATACATACCGGAGCTATGAAGCAGGGCTGAGGTGGTATTCATACCCAAAGTGGGGAAGAAAGACACCACTCAAACGAAGTCATTTAGATCCATTAGTCTAACATCTTTTATTTTAAAGACAATGGAGAAGGTAATTGACAACTACCTTAGGACAACAGTGCTGGTAGGTGCACCACTACACAACTGTCAGCATGCATACAGAGCAGGGAAATCCACAGAGGCTGCCCTGTATCAGCTGACAAATGATAAAGAAGCAGCACTAGACACAAAGGAATTAGCGATATCTGCCTTCTTGGACATAGAAAGAGCCTTTGACAACACCTCGCACGAAGCTGTCAAAGCGCCTCTTGATAGAAGGAATTTCGACAGCATTACCACAAGTGGGAAAAGACACCATCAATATCTCCACAACTCGAGGGTGCTCACAGCGAGGTGTGTTATCACCACTGACGTTGAGCCTTGTAGTTGAAGAATTACTGGCTGGATTGAACGACCTATACATTAAATGTCAAGTTTACGCCGATTACATAGTTATCATAGCCAGAGGGAAGTTTGAGGGAACGCTCTGTGAAATCGTACAGAGAGACCTCAAAGTAACTAGTAGATGGCGTCAAAAATGGCACTGAAACTCAACCCGAGTAAAACCACGGTGAAACCATTTACTAGAAAGAGAAGACTTAACTGCCTACAGCTCATACTGTTAGATGGGAGGGCAGTAGAATACAAGCAGCAGATACGGTATCTGGGTATAACACTAGATAGCAAATTTCTATGGAATAGGCACGCTGAAGAAGCGGTAGGAAAAGCCAAATGCGCTCTCATGGTGTGCAGAAAACTGGCAGGAAAACGTGGGGTTCTAACCCCACAATCCTGCGTTGGATGTACACCATGTTAGTGGAAAATGCGATCACTTACGGGGCAGTTACGTCAGGAAGTAGAAACAAGCTGGTCTCTATGAAGAAGCAGCTTGAGCAGGTTTAAAGACTGGCGTGGGTCTGTATCACGGGGGCGATGGGGTCGTGCCCGACAGCAGCAATGGAGCTGCTGTTGGATCTGACTCCTTTGCACCTTGTCGTGTAGGGGGACGCCAGATCGGCGATTGTTAGGTTCAGCAAGGAAGGAATATATAAAGGAAGGAATATATAAGGAATAGATAGGGCAGAATTAAAATAGTTGGGAGCAGAGATCGGAATAGCCTCGCTGCCAAGATCAAACGTTTGGAAGTACCGAAAGACGAAATGGTATGCAAATGCCATAGCAGGTAAAAAATAGCAGCTAAAAGCTATGAAGGTAGTTTTATCGTCATCGTCATTGGCCTAACAGCACTTTGTGAGCCCTGGCCTTTCCTAGAAAACGTCGCCATTGTGCCACCGTGACACCGTCTTGGTTGAGATAATTTCCTGGTTTCGCGTTGGGATTTTAACGTTTCTAGTTTTGCCATATTTTTAGTTTGTTGCTTTCTTTTCTTTTTTCTATGAAGCGTCTTTTCTTCCCTTCCTCGATGCCTATGGTAAGCATGTTCTTTCGGTGTGCCTCATTTTTAGCATTTGTTACCGTCGTACAGTCCTAATCGAACCACCGATTTCTTGTGTCAGTTTTCTTGGTTCCGTTTATGTCAGTCGCCACTGCCTTAATAATCCTTTGCCCATCCTTCCAGATCTCATTCGGCATTCTATCATGGCTTTCTATTCTGCTATTTTTAAACTTAGTTCGTTTCGATATATCACACGGGTATCTCGGTCTTTGATATTAGTTGTATTAAACTTAGGTAAACGAGTTGTTATGTGCTTTTTCACTTCGAATTCACTTAATCAATTATACCAACTTATTATTACATTTGCAACTTCATTTGCAAGTTTTTCCCGCACACAAAACAGCAGTACGTGCCATAAGCATATCAGACAAGGCTATTAAGGGGCAGTGTATTACGAATCTCATTAATATAAATTTATAGTGTACACAATTTACAATGTAAATTGTTGTAATTTATTATATACAAAATTTAATGATAAACCTTGATTTTCTTGTTGTAATTATTCACCGAAAATAAATCTCTCGTGAATTTATTACGACTCAACTGTCCAGTAATTACAAGGCTACTTACTACCTTAATTCTAGCGTCGTTCCTTGTCCACACAATTAGCGTCAACTAAAACCTGCCGAGTAGATGAAATTGATGGATAGTTTTTTTCTTCCGTCTTCCTCATAAATAAAAATTTCTCTAATTCCACATAAATATATTATATATAGTTCTTCTAAATTACTACAGACAGGTAATAATTTATAAGCCTTTTCGTGTCTAGACTTATTATTCTGGCCTACATATGTTTCCTTCGTTTGTGTTTATGTTGTGGATACATTAGCCAATTTATAGCATGACTTGACTAGACAATAATTAAAATGGAGGAAAAGTTGTACATATATATATATATATATATATATATATATATATATATATATATATATATATATTATACTTTAACGCACTTTCTCAGCATTGCTGCTGGAAATATTGAACTATCCCTGAGATATTTTTGGGATTAGGTTCGGTCGATGTGGAAAGGGAATTCACCCTGGCCCACATGTTCGTGGTGGTGTGTTTTTAATTGAGAAACTTTCTAACGATATTTCTTACGAAGTTTGGAGTAAAATTGTTCACTGGCCAATCGTAAAGATGTTGGGATTTAGTTGTAGTTTCCCAATATTAAAATGGAAGGTTTTAGAGACAACTCACTCAGTAGACATCACAAATGGATAAATAGATCCGTGGTTTAGCTTCCATATGTTTTTCAGTTAAAAAGCGAGTTCCTCGTATTTATGTTTCTTCTCAATCTCGATCTTATTGAGATTATGTGTGAGAGGAACTTCTATTTCAACTATTGTGGCTGTGCGTGTGTTGTTGTTTATGAGAAGAATATCCTGCCTGTTGTAATCAATGGATTTGTCGGTGAATACAGGTCTATCCCAGTAAAGGATCGTGTTGGACTTCTCTACAACTGGTGCTGGTGTCATATTTATAGTATGGTGGCGTGGAAATTCATAAAGTCATACTTTATACCCAGTTGCTTATGATCTAATTTCGCAAGCTGATTATGTCTATTTAAATAGGCATTCTCAGCGAACGCAGATAAATATATATATATATATATATATATATATATATAAATATATATATATATATATATATAAATATATATACATATATATATATATATATATATATATATATATATATATATATACATATTCTCCCAGATTATATGTTCAATATTTTCACCAACTATGCCGCATTTTCTACATTTGTCCTCAACGTTTGTCTTTAAGATATACTTCTCGTAATTCCTAGTTCGCATTACCCGGTCTTGGATGGCCATAAGGCGCTTGATATTCGCCAATCTTATGTTCGAATTGTTCTTGTATTCTTTTAAACAGGCATGTAGAGAAAATTTTGTAGCCGACTTCAAGGAGGGAGATTTGCCTATATTTACATCTGTTTTATCTCCTTTCCTGTGGAGTGGGTGAATCAGAGCACATTTCCAGTCTTTGGGGAGTTTTTCGTTTTTCCAGATTTCCTATATAATTTCTGTAAGTATAATTTCTATAAGTTCCTTGAGTGAATTTGTTCCTAGGTTCTTGATGAGTTCTGCAAAATCCCATCGCTTCCCGAGGTCCTTTAATCGTGTAGTGCAATGCAGAATTTCTTCTTGGTTTGGTGGAGGTGACTCTGGGTGACTGAACTGGGGGCTGTTTCAGGAAATCTTTCAGTAGTTTCAGGGCAACTAAGAAGATCTGAAAAGTATCTTGCTTGTTCTTTGCAGTATTCTTCATTAGTAAGGGCCACTTTCCCATCTTTTTTCCTGAAGCATAGGTTCTGCGGGATGTATCGTTTGATTTTTTCTCTGAACGTTCTGTAGAAATCTCTAGTTCTGTAGTTTCTGAAGTTTTCCTCAATTGAGTTCAGTTGTTCTTTTACGTGTTTTCTTTTTTCTTGTCTGATGGTTTTAGATACTTGTTTTCGGATTTTATAATTATTTTTTTTTGAGTTTCCTGGGATTTTTTACTGTTGTATTTCTGAAATGCAAATTTTCTTATCTCTAGTGCTTGGTCACAGGTAGAGTTCCACTATGGGTGTTTTGTGTTCTTTTTAGGGGTACAATTTCTCGAGCTTTGTGTGTGATTTTGTTACAAAATTCTTCCCATATTTTCGCTAGTTGATTTTCCATAGCTTCTTTTAGATTGGTAAGGGGAATAATTTTCTTATCAAATTTTTGTTGTTGGAGTTTCTTGGGCTAGTATTTTTAGGAGTAAATTTTACTTTAAATCTAGTCAGATAGTGGTCAGAGTCGATGTTTGCTACGTTTCTCACTTGTACATCATGTACCTCTTTCTGGAAGGGATAAGAAATAGCTATATGGTCAATCTGGTCTCTATGGTCGATTCACCGATGGATTCAATTGGGGATCTCCTGGTTTTTTGTGTCTTAGGATACAAAAAACCTGGAGATACCCAATTGAATCCATTGGTGAATTTAAGATTGACCATATAGTTATTTCATGATGTACAAGTGAGAAAAAGAGCAAACATCGACTCTGATCAGTATATGACTAGAATTAAATTAAATTTACTCCTAAAAATACTAGCCCAAGAAACTACAACAACAGAAATTTGATACGCAAATTATTCCCCTTACCAATCTAAGAGAAGCTAGGGAAAATCAACCAGCGAAAACATGGGAAGAATGTTGTACCAATATATATATATATATATATATATATATATATATATATATATATATATATATATATATATATATATATGTATATATATATGTATATATGTATATGTATGTATATGTATATATATATATATATATATATATATATATATATATGTTGTATTTGAGGTTTTCGCGGATAGATACCTGTGTCGGTCGCCATGCTGGGGGCAGTCTCAAAGAATCGTCTCTCGTGTTCATGCAGTAGTCTAGTTTTTCTATCTCTATGGCTTCTCTGTATACTCGTGACATTTCGTGGCGCAGAGAAGCCATAGAGATAGAAAAACGAGACTACTGCATGAACACGAGAGACTATTCCTTGAGACTGCCCCCAGCATGGCGACCGATCATATCCACCCTCAAAATGCAATCCCAGACACCCCAGACTCATGTACGACCAACAAGACAGACAAACAACCGGACCGAAGCACCGCACACAACGCGCATGACCCGAAGCCAGACAGCTATAAGTAGTCGCATCGCACGTATGAGCTCTCAGTATGTGTCTAACGGTTGACCCGCACAGACGCATATATCTCTTGAGAATGGCGAATGTTAGTTTGCCGAAACGTCGAGAATCCGGTTCTTTTCAGAGCCAACCCTCAGCATCAACGCGGAATCCCCGAGAAAACAATACAACACACACACACACACATATATATATATATATATATATATATATATATATATATATATATATATTGTAGATTGTAGATATGGTGACGACAACTTGTACTGCGACTTTTATAGATCTATTGTACTCCACCCTCCTCCTCCAATCGTTGGTGTACTTACTCATTTAAAACGCCTCTTCTAGTCATGATTATTTTAGGAATTTCAGTATCTGGGTGGGATTCAAGGCCTGCAGCTCCTCTGTGTTCATGCAGTGAGCCCCGAGGTACATCTGTCTCATGTGGAGTAGTGCTCCGCAGTCCTTGGGCAAATCTATGGGGGTTTCCTCTGCTGAACCACAGAACACGCAAACGTCATCCTCTTCTAGGCCTAGGGCCTTGATATGTTTCCTGTCTGCAGTGTCACGTCAGGACTTCTGTCAGAATTCTAAGCTTGTTCCTGTTTAATTTCAGGCAAGTTTTGTTCTTTTCTGGTTAAAAGATCCCAGCATCACTTTGAACTGCCTTAGCCCTGGAAGTCCTTTCCAGGTTTTCATCCATTGTTCTCTTGTTTTTTCATCTAAACTTTTGTGGATGGTGTTTACTCTCATGCCCCAAAAGGGTTGCGGGCCTATAAAGGGACTACTGGATCCCTTGTTTGCTAAGTGATCGGCTTCTCCGTTTCCGTCTACATTAGTTTGTCCTGGTACCCAGTATTGCGTTACTTTATTGTTTTGCCAACCTTGTTCAGCTTTCCCATACAGTCCCATACCAGTTTGGATCTGATGCTTTATAAGCTAATGACCTTGATGTTGGCTTGGCTGTCTGACAGGATAGCAATTCGTTTTTGGCGATAATTCCTGTCGAGGTTAAACTGTACACATCTTTCGATTGCGTGTACCTGTGCTTGGAAGATACTTGGGAATGTTCCCATAGATTCGAGATATTTGGTACGAGGTCTAAATACTCCCGCATCAGTACTTTCCTTTGTCTTCGAACCACCTGTATACCACTTGATAGCATTTTGCTCTATGTGGTATGCTGAGGATTCGTCGCTCCAATCGGCTTTACTACTACACATGGCTGTGTAGTTTTTCTCGAAGTGGTATTTGCATACAATTTCGTCTTTTGGTGCTTCCAGCCAGGGGATCTTGGCAGCGAGGCTGCTTCGGTCTCTGCTCCCGATTATTTTGCCTCCTATTCCTTCCTTGCTGTACCTTACAATCGCTGATCTAGCGGCCCTTTCCACCAAAAGGTGCAGCGGAGTCAAAGCTACTAGCAGCTCGATTGCTGCTGTCGGACACGATCCCATCGGCCTCGTGATGCAGACACACGCCAGTCTTTGAATCTTCTCAAGCTGTTTCCTCATAGATGCCAGCTTGGTTCTAATTCCTCACGCAACTGCCCCATAAGTGATCGCAGGTCTTACTGTCATGGTGTACAACCATCGTAGGATTGTTGAGTTACAACCCCACGTTTTTCCTGCCAGATTTCTGCACATCATTAGAGCGCGTTTGGCTTTACCTACCGCTGCCTCAGCATTATTCCATAGGAGTTTGCTATCTAGTGTGATACCCAGTTATCTCTTGTTTGTATTCTACTGCCCTCCCATCTATCAGTGTGGGCTGTAGGCAGTTTAGTTTTCTCCTTCTAGTAACTGGCATCACCGTGGTTTTTAGCTCACCTCCCTATGAGCACCCTCGAGTTGTGGAGATCTTAATGGTGTCTCTTCCCACTTGTGTCTCCGCCGTTCTGGTTCGCAGCATTCCTCCCATCCACTTTGAGATAGTGCTGTCGATATTCCATCTAGAAGTGATTTAGACCCACTAGTCTAACATATTTTATGCTAAAGACAATGGAGAAGATAAATGAATAATTACCTTAGGACAATAGTTCTGGTAGGTGCACCACTACACAACTGTCAGCACGCATACAGAGCAGGAATATCCACAGAAATTGTATAACCGCCTTGTATTAGCTGACAAATGAAATAGAAGCTGCACTAAAGACAATGGAAGTAGCAATATTTGCCTTCTTGGATATAGAAGGAGCCTTTGACAACACCTCACACAAGGCTGTCAAAGCGGCCCTCGAGGGCCCTCGAGGAATCGGAAATGGCTGGAAAGTGTCAATAGCCTATCTGATTCGGTTTTCCCTACAGATGGACGCGGCGCTCCTCCAGTCAGCCCGACTTGGTCTCCGTGGTTGCATAAAGCCCTCGGTCCCTTTGTATTTTCTACATCCCAGAAAATGGGTTTCTAGTAGGAGAAGAGCTCTCTGTTCTTCATCCTCCGTGAAGCTCCTATCCGGTCTCCTAAGGGTGATTATCATTTCCACTCTATCCTTCTTCGCTAGTGCTTTGTGCAATCTAGCTGCCACCGGGGTGGATTCTATGTTTTTGCAGAAGGTTCTAAAGTTTTTCCTTTTTGCCCTTCTGATCTCTTTTTTGTAGGTGGTAGTCTGTGAAAAGTATCCGACCTTTAGCCGCTAAAAAAAACTGGCATACCTGGAGCGTTGGAAACCTAATCACCCTGAAAGTAGTCTCCTTGGGACTCCACACACTTCTCCCAGCGGTGCCGCCATTGTTGGAAGTATTCCGAAAAAGCCTCTTTCGGAATCGACTTTCGCTCGGCTGTCGTTGCAGCCATAATGTACTCTCTTGTCTGAAATCGCATTCCTGTCAATGGCCTCTTGACTTAGGGAATAGCCAGAAGTCGCAGGGGGGCATATCAGGAGAGTAAGGAGCCTGTCGAACCAGAAGAGTCTGGTTTTTCGCCAAAGAATTGTGAACCAAGTGCGAAGAATGTGCTGGAGCAATTGTCGTTATGGAGTCGCCAATTTCCGGATGACCACAACTCCAGTCAATTGCTCCGCACAGCATCACGTAGGCGACGTTGGTCATCCCTCATTTCACTTGTCGTCATTTTACTTGCATTGAAAAACCGACGAGAGCACTAGACGCTACGTCACTCCAACACTGCTCGACAACAACTGACGCTATCTACAGGCGGGAAAAAATTCACGCATCCGCACGAAGGTTCAAGGTCGGCTCATGCAAGCGCGCTTGATTCAAATCCATCAGGTTTTCAAAATAAAAAATAAGGTCGTATACTAACAGACCACGTATATATATATATATATATATATATATATATTTCTGTTATATATATATATATATATATATATATATATATATATATATATATATATATATATATATATATATGTAATAATATATAATAGAATGTCTAAATAGTAATTGTATTAGAAGTAGTTAATTTACAATTTTCTCAAAATTTGTTATAATAAGCAATAGATAGTTTATTAAATTTATTATAGAATGAGCTATAGTAATTTTCTTAATTATAATAATCAAATGGCTTCTGCATGTTCAAGTTTGCATAGTTTTGGTTAATATGCAGTTATGATTTCCCAGACGAGGCTTACACGAAGCGTAGTTTTAGCAAGCGTGCGCCGTGCACAGTGAGAGTGATTTTTCGCGAAAGCGAAAGTGTGAGAAATGATAGTTAAAAATGATTGTTACTTATGTAGATCAGTTATTGATTGTGGATAATTTAATAAGACGACGCGTTCATCTGTGCGAGAGGAAATTCGCGGTTGTTATTGTTGTTGTGTGATTATCTGTGCGGGTAATTACTACATCTTTTAAGATGAAAAACGTGAGTTTAGTAATTATTTCTCAATAAATCATAGGAGGTATAAAGAGCGATGTTATTATAGGGAAAAATCAATAATCATAACTGCTAGATCACGCGATATTTAAGCAATTATTATTAAGATAAATAGCACAATGTTTTAGAAAATTGTTTTTTTCTTCTCTTTAGATAATAATAATGTTAATAACTCAATGTTTCCAATTTTTTTTAATCGTGTTTCATTCTATAATTAATCAACGTATTGGTATGGTTATACTAAACTTAATTTAGTATCTAATTATTTCTGTTATGATATATTATATTAACTTAAAAAAAAACTGTCTGTCTAATTTTGTCTGTTTAGTCTAGTCTCTCTAGTCTTGTCTGTCTAGTCTCGTCTGTCAAGTCTTGTCTATCTAGCCTTGTATATCTAGTTTTCTGTGTCTGGACTTGTCTGTCTAGTCTTGTCTGTCCCATGCTAATGCAAACGGCAAGCACAATTCGCCAAGTAATCGATTGGATGAGATCAAACAACCCGAGTCTTGCGCTCGAAAAGTCTGAAGCAGTGTTACTAGCCGACCTAAGGGGACTCAACGCTTTAAAGTTTAAAGTGCAAGATACATATAAAAGCCCAAAGAACGATCTCAAAAACCAAGGGGTAGTCATAGACAAGAACCTTGCTTCGGACCACACCTCACAAAGGTAGCATTGAACAGAATTATGCCCAATGTAGTCATACATTCCTCCATGCTATATGCTACCCCAATATAGACTAAAAGCATGGTAGTAGAAAGCAATGTCTACAAATTAGCGAGAGTTCAAAGAAAAATTGCAATTATATTCTGCAGCACATACAAGACGGTGTCGGGGGAAGCAACTTTGGTTATCGCTCGTATAGCCCCCGTAGAGCTCCTGCGCTACGGGGGCCGAAGGGTAGAGCCGAACTACATGAGTCCGAATGTGATAGGCAATCTAGAATTGCCGCTAGAAGGAATCTCCTAGCAGAATGGCAACAAAAATGGTGGGCGTCCAAAAAAAGCCAACGGACAAAGTTGATCTACCTGATCATACCGGATATCATAACATGGGTCAACAGGGAGCATGATCAGACTTTTATCTAACCTAGTTCCACACAGGGAATGGTTGCTTGAATCAACAACTATCTTAACTACAACAACCACGCTGAAGATATGCTACCTGCGATTTCGGCGTGATTTTTAGATGTTCGTAGAGCCACTTGTGTGTTCAGCTCTCAGCTGCCAGCTACATCCGAAAAAAATGTCTTCTCTGTCTAATCTTGTCTGTCTAGTCTTTCTGTCTTGCTTTGTCTGTCTAGTCTTGTCTGTATAGTTTTTTCTGTCTAGTCTTGACTGTCTAGTTTTGTCTGTATAGTCTTGCCTCTCTAGTCTTATCTGTCTAGTCTTGTGTCTGTAGTCTGTCTAGTATTATCTTTCTAGTCTTTTCTTAATTCTAGTTCAGGTTTTGATCTAGTTTTGTCGGTCTAATCTTGTCCTTGTAGTCTTGTCCGTCTAGGCTTGTCCGTCTAGTTTTGTCCGCCTAGTCTTGTCCGTCTAGTCTTGTATGTGTTTCTGTTCTTGTTTGTCTAGTCTTGTTTTTCTAATTTTGCATGTCTAGTTTTTTTCTGTTTAAACTTGTCTGTCTATTGATGCGTGTCTAATCTTTACTCTCTAGTCTTCTTTCTTTGCAGTACGGTTAAATTTGACTGTGACAAGATAAAGAACATATGTTAGACATGATGTAAAATATTTATTAAACTTTCTTTAATAGGATCCTTCTGTAACCGTCTGTAAAAAAACTAATTAAAAGTTCGGTAAGGTAAAATATATTAAGTTACAGATGATATATTATTTTAACCTCTTGTGTGTATAATAATTATTCAAAATTTCTCTTTATGCGGTCATAGCCTTTGTGCAAAATAATAAATCCGCAATTTAAGATTTCTCGACGCACAAAAAAAAATAAAGCGTAACTTAAAGCAACATTTAAAAACAATAAAATAACTCATTGTTTTTCCTTATCTAAATCACTTTACGAGATTCTAACAATGGATCAGGCGTTGTAATCTCGCATTGCATCATCTGTTAGTTCTCAAAGTGGTGCGACATAAAATCAAACGTCCTTCCCATAACAATAACTATCTCGAAAAACAAAACCTTTATTTTTGCGTATTACCATATAGAAATTTTCGCTTCTCGTACGACGAATAACAATAAATAAATAATTTCTCTTTCACCTAACAGAGATTGCCTTATAAATTATCAATGTGACATACGATGGCAATTTAATATTTCACTTCAATCATTCCGTATTTCTCTTTTCGCTTGTTTGAAGATTCTATGGAGATTTGTTTTCTTGAAACACATTCGAATCTTACTAAATGTACTTACTTCAAAGAAACACTATTTATTATTATTATTATTATATATATATATATATATATATATATATATATATATATATATATATACTAAATTTTTCGTAAAAGCTGTCTCAATAAGAGCGCCGGATTTAATTTTAGAGACACATTTATTTTTTGAATTAAACAAACATATTTACTTCAACATAAAGAAAAATAATTCAGATGAAACGTGAAACATAACATCAGGAAAATGTCCACCACGAAACCTCTGGCACAGGGTTATTCATTTCTTGAAATTTTGAAGAACGATTTCACATAAATATATATTTCACCAATATATATATATATATATATATATATATATATATATATATATATATATATATATATATGCGGCTATATTTCACCAATCACCGCATTTCCTCTTTAAGATGTTTAACTGTTTCAGGCTTATTCGCATACACCTTTTCCTTCAAATAGCCACAAAGAAAAAAGTCCATTGGTGTTATATCGCCCGACGACGAATAATAACACCATTGTTTCACTTGTTGTTTGGCAGGCAGTATACCAAACAGTTACTCGCGGTGGATGGATTAGTTGTTTGAGAATCACATTAGGATCAGCACCCCAAATCCTACAGTTTTGCTTATTTACGTATCCTTCGAGTTGAAATTGTGCCTCGTCTGAAAAAATCTGCATTAATTTGATGATGTTCCAACACCCAATCAGCAAATCCACGGCGTTGTGCATGGTTCCCTGGCTTGATTTCTTGCATCAATTGATCCTTGTATGCGTGCAAATGCAGATCTTTTACCAAAATTAGTTGCATAGTGCTTCTGGAAATGTTTAATTCTTGTCCGCGATCCCGAATGGAAGATCCTGGATTTACGGCCACAGATTCCCTTACTGCGGCTATATTTTTGAGTCACCGTCAAGGCCGACAACGAACAATGATCTTATGATCCATCAGCATTAATGTTGCCTCAAAATTTCTAATTAAACGCCTCACTATTGCAATTGCAACTGAAAACTTGACGCAATTGGTGAACTGTTTTTGCAAAAGTTTCACCATTTTTGTTATGTGTTTTTACGATAATTAAACGTTGTTCGCTTGAATACTTATCCTTATTCTTTAATCGCGTAGTATGTACGTGACAACTGTCAAAAAAAATCGTCCTACAACTCGTATTAACAAAATGGCGGCAAAATTAAATCCAGCGCTTTTATTGGGACACTATAAAATTGTAACATAATATATTCGCATTTACACCACAGACAACAGGAAAATTTGGACCAAATTTAATTACAGTTGATGAATACAAGTGTGGCTTCCGCATTTGTTCCGAATTCGGCTTTCTAATTAGGAACGAAGCCGGACGTGCGTTACAAATGTGATGACGGTCTAATGCGGTTGCCTCATTTGAAACGAACACGGAGTTCGGAATGCCTCATTCGTTCCAAATAAAAAACGAACTGAAATTCCTAGTCGGGATAATAAAACACAATAAAGAAATATAAATATAAACAAATTTTCTTTCAAAAACGACTAGCGCAGTATGAATATCGACGCTGATAAATCTCATAGCATGCAATGTGACATCATGCTTCGATCGACCAATGGTGATGTGTTTAAATAATTAAATTTCGCTCGCTTATTTTGTACTTTTTTTATTAAAGTTTTATAGAATTAAATACAAACTAAATGAGAAAATTATGGTTAGGTGTAATGTCAAGGCCATAGGTATCTGGGGTAAAAAAATCAAATAAATTTAGATCACGTCCATATTCCCTATTAGCTTACTTTAGTTAAATTTAACTAACTTACCAACTTGCAGACTTGGAATAGATAGATTATAATAATTCTAATACATAAATAGTTATAATAACATAAATATTAATACATGAATTCTAATGCATAAATCATTGCTGTATAAGGGGTCGTCCATTAATCACGTGATGTTTTTTAGCAACTTTTTAAGCCCCCCGAAAGGTTTATTTGTTACAACTCTGTAAAGCGATAAAGTTTGTGGTGTGACCTAGAACGGGCTACCTGAAACAATGATTCCTAAAATAGTTTATCTCGCGGTGTCCAACACGGCATGAAATGTGCAGCAAAGTGCTTCAATGTCAGTGCCCTTCCGGCTCAGACGATCCATTTACATAGGTTGCAGATAGTTCCGGTATTGAGAGCGCACTCGACGCGATTAGAGGACGCGTTGCCTTTAGCCGACGACTTTAAATAGTTGCGGTGCTGCGTTTTAATTGCGGCTAGATAAATCTCGATGTGAACTAGTGAACAGCTACTATTATGTCAAAAGAGACAATGACGGTAAAAAATAGGATTGCAAGGCTGCGCCGTGCTATTGGCAGCTGTATCACGGTCATTTAGTAAACTAAATAAAAAGAACCAGTCATTAGTTCTAGTGAAACTAGTTGGAATAATTCCTAGAAATTCTGAATTCACGAAAAAATGTGTCAATTAACAATAAAAAATTATAGAAGACATACAAAAGTTAAAAGTTTTGTTTTCTAATTTACAAATTGCCTTGTGATAGTCTTAGCTGCAGAGAAAAACAATACGACAGTATACGATTACGAAGACAAGATGGACAAAATGGACTAAACAAATAGGAATAGACAGGAGAATAAGATTAGCTACACAGGGCTGAAGAGACTACAAAATGTACAATATAAAGTAGATACAAGACAGACAAGATTAGACACACACGACTAGACCGAAAATACAGACAGCCAAGGCTGAGCAGAGAGGACAAGCTAGACAGACAATACTAGACAGTCAAAATTAGACATATAAAACTAGGTACACTAGACTAGACATACAAATCTAGACTAGACTAGCCTATTATGAGTTCTTCATTTTTTCCTGCATTCAAATTTTCTTGGAATAATTCCAACTAGTTTAGAGTTTTACTAGAAGTAATGAGTGTTGTTTACATAGAGAGACAAGATAGCAAGTTTAAAATATTTGTAATAAAATTATTTTTTTTGCAAGGGATTTAACCGTCTGTATAGCATTTAATTCTAATAAAAGAGTATGGCACTTTGGCTTTGAACTCCGGCTTCCTAGGAGAAATCGTGTTCTCCTTCTGTATCACATCCTTGCTGCTCCTCGCCCGACTGATTCTATATTTAGACCTCTTACTCTCCCTCTAGTAGTTCTTCTTAATAGCGTTAACAATAGCATTGCGGTACTCAAGCTTCCTCTTCGCAACTTCCAGCTCCTGCTCCAACTCATCGCAATTCCCAAATGACATTTCCATATCAACTAGTATCTTGCCCTTGGTTAAGAGCCCGGATCCAGCCTTCATTTTCTGAGTTTCCGTTCGGTAATAATCCCTCTCCTGTTTTAGCTTGTTCACTTCTTCGCGAGCATTGAATCGCAATTTATCCTCAGCCATCAACGTTTCGTGTAACTCTATATCCTGCATTTCGACAGCCGAGCATTTCTCTCGCACGTGGGCCAGACATTGGATCGCCTCGTTGAATTTGTTGCGCAACCTCGCCAGTTCCTCGTCGCGCTCCTCGATCTTATCCGCGTGCCCTTCGTTCTCCATCTTCAACTGCTTGAACTCCATCAGCGTCTAATTATCGCCGATTCTGTCCATCGATCTCAAAGCAGCCGCCCTATCCTGAACGCCGTTACCCATTTTTATATGAATCACTCGAAGATCTTGTAATTCCAACGCCTTGTCACGCTGAGTGATAATCATTTTCTCCAAAACTTTTTCTGGAATGTCTTTGCCGGTTTTGGTGCTGATCATACCGGTTCCGATTTATTTTTCTCTATTCAACATGTTCTTGAAGGCTTCGATGGCGTCGCAAATCTGTTTGTCTTATTTGCCTCATTTTAAACAGGTCTGCTGTATGTTCATCTCGATCAGATGGTGGAAGAGGTGAAGTTTCTTCGCGTACTTCGCGGACGCTTCGTCATAGTGATCGCACATGACTATAACGTGTTCCATCTTTCGCTTCCTAAAAAATTGAGACATTTCCTTGTGAAACCAAGTGTTTAAGTGCTTGGTGAAGCTGTAGTCGGTCACCGCCTTCAGATAGCTGGTGTACCAAATATCCCTGCCGAGGGGAATTTCGTCGACAACTTCTACCTGGACAACTGCCTCTTCTTCTTCTTTGTACTTCAGCACAGAATTTGCGCTTAACTCGTGCACGTTGGAGTCCTTCCCACCTTGAAATTTTCAATGTTGGATGTCACATCATCATTGGCCACGTTTGTTTCGAGATTCATGAGCTCAGAAACGTTCGGCTGCGTTATACTTAGCTCCCGGTCAGTTCGGTACAGCTTCCTTCGGCTTACCCTTCTTCGCTACACCTTCTTTCTGTTCACCTTCGTTTGCTTCGTATTGTTTTAGTTCGCCTTCTTTAGCTTCGCCTTCTTTACGTTCGCCTTCTTTACATTCGCCTTCTTTACTAGCTTCATTACCTTCGCCTTTAGCTTTTCCTTTTTTTTTGGTTCGCCTTCCTTCGCGTCGTTTTCCTTTGCCGCGCTTTCTTTTGGATCGCTTTCTGTCATTTTACCTTCGTCTGGTGCAGCTTCTTTCGCTTCAATTTCTTTCGGTTCAGTTTTCTGGACTACGCCTTGCTGATTTTCCTCCGGTTTTGTTTCTTCCACTTTCGCTTCTTCTTCCCCTTTTTATGAATTGACATTGTCTCCTGCTTGAATTCCACCCGTCTTTTCCACGAATGCCACCAGTCTCTTCCACGTTGTCGAAGGTTTTTCGTTGTCGGAGGATCCATGAATGAGGTTTTTCACTTTTTCACGAGAAAGGAAGTAATTGCAAATTATAAAAATATCCGAAAGTAATTGCACCTTATAAATTGTCATTGGTGATAAAAACGGATAAAACAATATTAATAAGACTAGCGCTATTATATAAACAAGATGCAAAAATCAAAATTAGACAAACTACAAAGTCGTCTTGTCGTTCTACTCTTGGTTTTCTAATACTGTCTAGTTTCGTATGTCTAGACTTGCCTCTTTAGTTTTGTCTCTGTCTAGTATTGTCTCTTGTTATATATTATCTTGTCTTGTATTTTTAGTTTTTAGACTGTCTTTCTTGTCTACCTTGACTTAATAGTGTGATGTTGTTTTGTATTTCAGTCAACTCAACCAACTCTAGTTTTTCTGACATTATATTGACTATGTTATTAATATCCAGCTAATTCTGAATAATGTATGTTATTAGTTAAGTATTCTCTATGTAGTTTATTTTTTGTTATTGACGATTATTCTGCAGCAATGTACGTGAATAAGTAGTAACAAATTAGTGAGAAAATGTGAATAGAAACCACAATATTAATATAAATATGAAACTAGTACATAGACTAAATAACTGAGTAATGTTATTCAAATTGCAATAAGATTGCGTACTCGAACGGTACAAATACCTGTAAAATAATAAAAGCCCATTTTAGTCGGCGAAACTCTCAAAGCAAAAGTGCGCCGGTTCGAATAAAAGATTTCTTAACAATTCGACGACAATCGGCGATACTTTTGTAAACAAAATGCGAAGAAAAAAGAAATGGAATATAATAGTAGAAATTTTCAATTAGTATATATGAGATTAACGTTAGTTTAATAATGCTGATAAGTCTTCTAGCGTGCATTTAAATGGAACAATGCCATTGTGTTTCGTATCGTGAGTATTCCATAAATGGTGGATGTCTCCGTGTCTCCGCAAGATATAACACTTTTATTAATAATTCCTGCGACCTCCTTGCTCCTCTGTGCATGGAGAATTGCGAAAATTACGATTTTCCATTCATTTTCCAGGTTATTTACCAAACACTATAGAAACATTATCCTATAACTATCTACATCAAAATTGTAAATAGAATGTTCATTTTTAACTGATTGGATAGGCAAGATTGGATAGGCAAGACTAACAGATCTGACTATACCGATCGGAGTATATATAGAAAAGTAGGCAGATAATACTAGATCAATAATACCAGAACAATATATTTGTAACGCTGTGAATTTCAAAATGAATTAGTTAGTTTATACATTTAATTTCCCTTTCTTAAACATTCTGCGTATAACATCAAGTATCCAAATTGGGGAACTAAAAAGTTTAAGTAAAATTATTCAAAAGTAAAGTAAGTGCATGTAATCTACATGTAGGCGTATTTATTATATAAAAGATAATCCTGTAATATACATAAATTTTCCCGGAGTTTGCTCGGAGGCAGACACGATGGGAAATGTCCGCATCTCTGTTATTAATATAATTATGGAAAATTACATTCCACGGCAAGTCGCATTCCTAATTAGGGGAAACGCAGGTTTACATTGCATAAACTAAAGACCGACAATCCACTTTGGATCTACACGGTGAGTGAACACCCTCAAAAATAAATTACAATACAAAATATTCTTCACTCTAAAACTTAATAAAGTCGGAACACAACCTGAATATATAAATATATTTAACCATTCCGGAGCTCTATAATATTATTGAGTCTTTTTTACGACTACCAAAACAAATCTCATGTGAAATTTATAAGTTTATTTACTAGCCCTCAGTCCACTTTCGTTGCACTAAACAAGAACCAGAAAAATAACATTATTTTAAAGACCATGTCTTCTAATTTAAGTAAATGCCAATAGCGTCTGTAGTTAGTGCTCCGGAAAGGTTGATTTATTAAGTCTATATGATTATCTATAATGTAAAATGGTTTTACCAATGGTAAATTCTTCATTCTAATACAGAAATCTTTTACAATTTTTAGTGATTTAAATCATTTTGAACTGTTGTATTTAACTTTATCTATTTTGAACGCATCTCAATTCGTTCGCTAACCATTTTCAAAATCAAATATTATATATTAGAGCTTTAAACATTAAACGCTTCTAAACCTGTGCTTGTTTGTTAGAAACTAAAAGCTGGGCCTTTCAAACTTCGCTGTTGTCGGCAATGCGATAATGCGGTAAAAAACCTATGTATCACCAGTACAATTATATAAACGTAAATATACACTTCATATTTGTACATAAGATTTATTACAGCATAGTGTAGGTACATGGAAAAGGTAATTCTAGATTCAAATAGAAAAACAATGTAATAATTAATTTGAAATTGTAATAGGTTTCGTTTTGATTTATATGAGAAACTGTCCACATGCATAGTAATTGTTATCAACAATCTTTTTACGAAAACAATAGCTGTGAATTCATTTCAACTGGAGTCGATCCCTCCAAACAAATAAAACTCACATGCAGCCGGAGAAATAAAAAAAACAAAAGATATGCGAAATACCACATTGGAAAGTGAATATAAAAGAATTAACTAGAAGAATTAAAATCTGAAAGTATCGCATTGTTCAACTGTCTATTAGATGAAAAAAAAAATTGATTCTACAACTAAGTTTTTCTTTGTTAAATATCATTTTTATTTAATTTGACCTTACTATTGTAAAATAGACGTTTCCTGTGAGCAGGACACGATTCTGTTTGAAATTTGATCTATTGGAACCGTCAGCGCATCAATCTCAACTTGTTTTTTAATTCTCTATTATAAACGAAGAAAGTTCAAGACCTTTAAACGTATAATTATTGTTTATAGAAATAATTGTTATTTAATGTAAGGTATACTGAAGAAGGCAATAAATACTCGTATTATGGGATTTTAATTATTACCTGAATTTCACAACCTTAATTAACGACGGTTTTTTCTTACGTTAATTGGGAGATTTTTGTTTGCTTTATACGATATCGCTTTTTTTTCTTAATTAAAGATGTTGGGCGACAGTGAATATGCGGAACTTTTGATTTTTATCGATAAGAGAATCCTTGACCTTATTAGCTCGAACAAGAAATGTTTTTTTTAAATACTAGGCAAAACAAAGTAGTCTAGTCACTGCATATGTTAATTCTTGTTTACATCTAAGTATATATAACCATCTATGTTTTCGCAATTAATTTTGTCTAACCATATTCAATCATCTATAATCTATTTACGTAACCAACTTACTAAAGTGGAATATATAAATATATTCATCCTTTACGTAGCTCTATAATTTAATTAAGTCTTTTTAAGACTACAAAACAAATCTCATGTTGAAACACAACAGATGCTATTTACAAGCCCTCAATCCACTTTCGTGACACTAAACCAGAACTAGATAAATAACATTGTTTTTTAAGATCACATTTTTGTAATTAATCCAAGTGAATAGCCATCTGCAGACGCGTTTGGAGATCTCTCATCAGTGCAGCTTTGCTCTTTTGAATTATAAAGTAGAATACACTTACATTAGTTTGAAAAACATGTGCCGGGCTGTCGTGGTTAAGTTTTGATCTGACATGTGTGTAGAAATACTTGAACTTGGTTACCTGATATAACTTGGTATGTATGTATCTATATTAGTTTGGTTTCACCCCAATATTCAATTATTTACTTCACTATATAACTATATTTAACTAAAAAAAACAGGGTTGTAGAAACAGTTTTTGATTTATTTTTTCATATATACAGTGTGAAAACTTGAATAAAATTCATAGGCGCAATTCATTTGAGGTTTTCGCGGATAGATACCTGTGTTGTATTGTTTTCTCGGGGATTCCGCGTTGATGCTGAGGGTTGGCTCTGAAAAGAACCGGATTCTCGACGTTTCGGCGAACTAACATTCGCCATTCTCAAGAGATATATGCGTCCGTGCGGGTCAACCGTTAGACGCATAGTATTCGAGAATCCAGTTCTTTTCAGAGCCAACCCTCAGCATCAACGCGGAATCCCCGAGAAAACAATACAACACATATATGTATATATATATATATATATATATATATGTATATATATATATATATATATATATATATATATATATATATATATATATATATATATATATATATATATATTGGAAATTCGAATATATGGAATATTCGAACCATGATGCAAACGGGAAAAATGATAGAAATAGGCAACGAATTAGACAAGTTTAAAATGGATATCGTAGCACTCCAGGAACTTAGATGGAAAGGACAAGGAAGGATAGATAAACAGAAGTATTCTATATTTTATAGCGGATGCTCAGATGTTGCTGGACAACATGGAACTGGCTTCTTTGTCAATAAAAAAATGAGAGCATCAATTATTAGCTTTACACCAATAGATGAAAGGCTCAGTACAATGAAGATACATGGGAAGTTCAACAACATTACTCTCATAAATGCATATGCACCAACAGAAGACAGCGGTGAAGAATCAAAAGACCGATTCTATGATGCTCTGGAGAATGTCTGTGCAAGAACAAGCACCTATGATACCTTAATAATAATGGGAGACTTCAATGCTAAAATAGGGAAAGAACATTTCGCAGTCGAAGTAGCTGGGAAATATTCACTGCACTATGAGACAAGACCAAACGGCATTCGTCTATGCCAATTAGCCAACGCAATGTCGCTGCGTATAAAAAGTACAGCCTTTGAGAGAAAAACTATATACAAAGGCACATGGAAAATGCCGGGAAGCCAACTCGTGAACCAAATCGACCACGTACTTATAAGGAGAAGATACGGCTCATCAATAACCAATGTGAGGACCCACAGAGGGCCAAACTGCGATAGTGACCATTTCCTGGTAGTGGGAAAACTACGGCTGAGAATATCAAATGTCGCCAAAACTAAAGGTACAAAAAGGGAGCAGTGGGATACAGACCAGTTGAGCAAAAATGAAGCCCTAAACAAATATCAAAACGCCATCAGCATGGAGTTAGATAGACTCCCAGCCCATAGCAATATTGACGATGAGTGGAAGTCCATGGAGACTGCAATAATCAAAGTAACCAAAGACGTAGTAGGGACAAAAAGAAAATCAAGAAACATATATTGGTTCGATATGGAATGTGAAAGGGTTATAACAGAAAAGAATAATGCGCGACAAAAGATGCTGCAAAGAAACACTAGAGCTAATAATGCAGTATACCAAGAGAAGCGGAGAGAAGCCAACAGGTGCCTACGGGGAAAAAAAAAGATATGATGCGTAAGAAAATAGAAAGCATAGAAGAGAACTATAATCAACGCAGAGTGAAGGATTTCTATAGAACAATCTGAAATGAAGCGAAAGGGTACCAGCCAAAATTAAACATATGCAAGGATAAGAACGGAAAAATCCTAACGGAAGAGAAAGATGTCATGGATAGATGGCGCCAGTACTTCGCCGAGATATTAAATGTTGATCATTTGGAAGACCTAGAAGGGTCAGAAAAAGTAATATACACAGCTCAAGAAAATACCGAACCACCTACATTGGATGAAGTCAAAACAGCCATGGAAAAGCTTAAAAATGGCAAGGAACCCGGCGAGGAATGGCATCACTGCCGAAATCTTAAAACTGACAGGAATAGATGCACATAAAAGACTGCAACAACTAATATGCCAAATATGGAAAGAAGAACAGATGCCTGAAAGGTGGAAAACTGGGTTAATCTGCCCTATCCACAAAAAAGGCGACAAAACAAACTGCGACAATTACAGGGGAATAACACTACTCAACACTACATATAAGGTTCTCTCCAATGTGATATTCGACAGGATAAGACCGTATGCAGAAGAAATATTAGGAGAATATCAATGTGGCTTCCGAGAAAGTAGATCAACTCTGGATCAGGTGTTTGTGCTAAGTCAAGCAATGGAAAAATGTTATGAATACAACATCGACCTGCACTGTCTGTTAATCGATTTTAAAAAAGCATTCGTCAGTATTAAAAGAGCAAAACTAGGAAGTGCACTTGCTCTAATGGGTATCCCACATAAACTCGCCAAACTAGCCGTGATGACAATGGATGGATCCAAGGCCAGAGTAACAATCCAAAACAAAACATCAAAGGAATTTGAAATAATTTCAGCTGTTCTTTTTAAAGAACCTCGAAAATAAGGGAAATATCATAATAAAATCATACCAAATATGTGCGTACGCGGACGACATACTGATCATGGCTAGGGACAATAGAACCCTAGAAGAATTGTTTTTAAAAATAGAAGAGGAAGCGAGCAAAGTCGGCCTGAAAATACATGCAGCTAAAACAAAATACCTCAAACTGTCACATAATAACCCAAGAAGGGCTCCTTTGAACTTCATTATAAATGATCATCGGTTTGAAGAAGTTCAAATTGTCAAATATCTTGGAGTAACTTTCAATAACACAAATAATCTATCACTGAGGGTACAAGATAGAATCCAAGCTGCGAATCGATGCTATTATTCACATCTGAAGCTCTTCAAATCAAAAATAATCTCACGTAAAGCAAAACTGCGAATATATAAAACCCTGATCAGACCCGTGCTAACTTATGGAGCTGAATCCTGGAGTATGTCGGAAGCAGACAAAAGCTCTCTTCGTATTTTTTAAAGACGGATTTTACGGAAGATCATTGGACCAGTGAGAGAAGAAGAAGGATACAGAATTCGCATGAACTACGAACTTCAAGAACTAATAGAAGGTGAAGACATAGTAAGATTCATTAAGGCACAGAGACTTCGATGGGCGGGCCACATGATTAGAATGCCGAGTGCAAGAGCACCCATATCCATCCATAGAGCGCAACCTAACACCTCAAGAAGCCGAGGTAGACCCAGAACCAGGTGAAAAGATAAGGTAGAGGAAGATGTAGAAACTCTGCAAGTAGGAAACTGGACACGTGTCGCTGAAGACCGTCAAAGGTGGAAGGGGATTGTTAAGGAGGCCAAAGCTCACCCTGGGCTGTAGAGTCAGAAGAAGAAGAAGAAGAAGAAGATATATATATATATATATATATATATATATATATATATATACTAATGTACAAGAGGTAGAAACACTGTCAAGGGACTGAGTGGAGCTGGACTCGACTGGTCTGGTTGACTTACTGCTGGCTGAGTCCGGTTGAACTGGCTGCTGGTTGAGTCTGGTTGAACTGGCTGTGCTCGTCTGACTTGGTCCACTGGCTGGACTGATGTGAACTAGTGTCACCTCGCTGACTCTTTGAACTTCTAGTTGAGTCTTTTTGACTGAGTCCACTGGCTGGACTGGTGTCACTCCGCTGACTGGGTCCACTGGCTGGACAGGTGTGTCTGAGTCCACTGGCTGAACTGAACTTGACTCGTTGGTTGGTTGCGCCAGACTGTCGAACTGAACTGGTGTGCGCCTGACTGTTTTGCTTGACTATCTGATTATTCGGGGTCCAGGTATTTATATTATGTCCAGCTATACTGGTCCTCATCTGGAGGTAATTATTTTTCTACATTCGGCTATTTGTTGCTTTGGAGATTACCGATTCTCGTGAAAAACATCTTTCCGTAATTTCCCCTGGGATTACCCCATTGACCCTAATAAAATATTTTTGGAAATTCGTCCGAAAATATCTGGGTAATTATTGTAATGCCCTCGTAAACTAAGAAATAAAAATGGAACGGCTCGTTGCCGCTACACACACACACACATATATATATATATATATATATATATATATATATATATATATATATACATACATATATATACAGATATATATATATATATATATATATATATATATATATATATATATATATATATATATATATATATATATATATATATATATATATATTAATCCTTTAGTATATACATCCATCTATGTTTTCGTAAATGTTCTATGTAATCTAACCGTATTCAATCCTCTATAATCTATTCATCGTTGTTTAGATACCCAATCCCTTCTAGAGGTTGATCTAGTACCAATTTAGAGCACCTCTTCTAATCATGGTTCTTCGGGGAACCGTGATTCAGTGATAGGTTCAGTGATTCTTACTGTTTCAAATTGGTGGCCCTTCGTCTTATTGATCAGTGCCACCTTTTGAAAACGTTAATGAAGGCGTCCTTTGTTGAAACGCAGAACAAATGATTAAAACAGAATAATATTTTCACTAGAATCTTGAAAGATTTCTTAAGATTGCAGCGTTCGCTTAGTGTTCCTTCAGAACGTAGGCTAGGTTGCCTTGTGGTAGTTTACGTTCCTTTTTGGCGGATAGTTTGTAATCTGGTGATTGGTCCGAATACAATATTTTGTTGGATTGTTTTAACTTTGACAACTCCCTCTATATATTATATATATATATATATCCATTTATATGCAGCATACTTTATAATATGAGACTCTCAATATGAGCATACTGTAGAATACGACACAAATCAAACCATTTGCACAGATTATCTAATAAAACAAACAAAAGGAAACTTTCGTACATAAAGAATATTTAAATCTATCCCCATTTACAAAATGTTGTGTCTGTTCAATCTACTTCATTATTTCCCAATTTTTAGCAAATGGTGTTCACTCTTATTTTGCAGAAAGGATTTGGACCTATAAAGTGATTACAGATACTCTATTTGTTCGCTGTTCTTTACATTTTCAACAAACATAAAATTGGGAAAAATCAATATAGAATATAATAAAGAATATTGATTAATTTTTTTTGTTGCACTATAAAAAAATAAACTAGAAAAACTTGTCCAGATAGATCTCAGCGACTGATATCGAAAAAATTAAAATGATTCAAGGTCATTAACATGGGAAGTACAAAACCAATAAACTGCATTTTCAACCAATTAATATCCACAGAAAAATGCGACATCTGCACCGTCAGACGTCAGTGGGGTGTTGGCGAGTGCGTAATGAATGCAAATGGCCTTAGGTGAAGTATCAAGGTTGTCAACCTACAAAGCTCGCCTTTTACAAACTCCTTCTCGACAAATAAACATGCACACTATTTGTAAACACTCGATGATTCTCAAACAACTTATTAATAGCCGCGCACTTCCAACTGTGTATTCCTTCGACTGTTCTATTCTATAAACACACTTTTACTTGATTTATTTTTATCTTATACATTTGAATTACGATGGGAAATATTTCACCATTATATATGTGTTTAGTTTACTGTATGATCCCACACAAAGAAATTACATATTTATTCACTAGACTAGACTAAATTGTAAAGATATATTACCATGGCTTATATAAGTCAAAATAGACAAAATGTTATGCAAACGTTACTAAACAAACAAGATTAGTACATAGATGACTAGATGAGAATGGAAGTTTGAACATGGCGAGACATACAAGAAGTGGCTATATGCGACTAGTCAAAATAGACAAAACCAGACAAGACTAGAATAAAACAAGATCACAACCATAAAAGAACAGACCAAGTAAGATCAGCGAAGACTAGATAAACCAGAGAAGGCCAACCAAGACCAGATACCATGAGACGAAACCAGAGAAGGCCATCCAGTTGCAGATAAAATGAGACAATACCAGATAGTACCCGCCAAAATTTGGCACTAGATAGGGTTAAACAAGACTGGAAAAAAACAGACAAAACCTGAGAAGACCAGTTGGAGCAGACAAGACCAGACAAGATTAGACAAGATCGGACAGGATCAGAAAAGGCCAGAGAAGACTAGGCAAAACCAGAGAAGACCATACAAGACCAGACTAGACCAAACAAAACCAGACAAGATCAGAGAAGACCATATAAAACCAGGCAATACCCAACAAGGCCAGAAAAGACCAGATAAGACCAGACGAGACCAGACAAGACGATACAAAACCAAATAAGACCTGATATGACCAGCCAAGACCAGACGACATAAGACCAAACCAGACAATAGCAGAAAAGACCGGAGAATAGCAGACAAGACTAGACAAATCCAGACAACGCCAGACAAGACTAGACAGCACCAGATAATATCAGACAAGACCAGACGAGGCCAGACAAGACCAGACAAGGACAAACAAGACCCGACAAGACCAGACAAGACCAGAGAAAACCAGAAAAACCCAGAGAAGATCAGACAAGACCAGACAATACCAGACAAGACTAGACAAGACCAGATAAGACAAGACAAGACCTGACTAGACCAAAAAAGACCAGAGAAGATCGGAGAAGACCAGATAAAACCAGACAAGATGTGACAAGACAAGACAAGGCCAGAATATGCCAGATAAGACCAATCATGACAGGACAATACAAGACCAGACAAGACAAGAAAAGATCACACAAAAGCAGACAAGACCAGACAAGACCAGACAAGAGAAGATCACACAAGAGCAGACAAGAGCAGACAAGACCAGAGAATACCAGACAAGACCAGACAAGACCGGACAAGACCAGGCAAGACCAGAGAATAGCAGACAAGACTAGACAAATCCATACAAGATCAGACAAGGCCAGACAAGCCTAGACAACACCAGATAATACCAGACAACACCAGACGAGGCCAGACAATACAAAACCAGACAAGACCTGACAAGGCCAGACAAGTTCAGGCGAAACCAGACAAGATTAGACAAGACAAGACCAGACAAAACCATACAAGACCAGACAAGACAAGACCAAACAAAACCATACAAGATCAGACAAGACCAGACAAGACCAGACAAGACCAGACAAGACCAGACAAGACCAGACAAGACCAGACAAGACCAGACAAGACCAGACAAGACCAGACAAGACCAGACAAGACCAGACAATACCATACAGGACCAGACAAACCAGACGAGACCAGACAAGATCAGACAAGACCAGACAAGACCAGACAGGACCAGACAAGACCACACCAGACTAGACAAGACCAGAGAAGACCAGACAAGACCAGAAAAGATCAGATAAGATCCGGCAAGACCAGACAAGACAAGGCAAGGCCAGAAAAGGCCAGATAAGACCAGACATGACAATACAATAAACAAGAACGTACAAAACAAGACAAGGTCACACAAGAGCAGACAAGAGCAGACAAGACCATACAAGACCAGACAAGACCAGATAAGACCCAATTAGACCAGACAAGACCAGACGAGACAAGACCAGACCATACAAGAGCAGGCAAGACAGGAGAATAGCAGACAAGACTACAAAAATCCATACTAGACCAGACAAGGCCGGACACGCCTACACAACACCAGATAATACCAGACAAGGCCAGACAATACAAGACCAGGCAAGACCTGACAAGGCCAGAAAAGTTCATACAATACCAGACAAGAACAGATAAGAACAGACGAGACCAGACAAGACCAGACAATACAAGAGCAGACAAAACCATACAACACCAGACAAGACGAGTCAATACCATACAAGAGCAGACAAACCAGACAAGACCAGACAAGACCAGACAAGAACAGACAAGACCAGACAAGACCAGACAAAATCAGACAAGACCAGACAAGATCAGACATGATCAGACAAGACCACACGAGACCATACAAGACCGGACAAGACCAGAAAGGCCAGACAATACCATAGAAGACCCGAAAATTACTACTACAAAGTAGTACCATACATGACCAGACGAAACGAGACTAGGCCAGACAAGACTAGACAAATCTTGAGAAGAACAGACATAACCAAACAAAACCAGACGAGAGCAGACAAGACCAGAGAGGCTGTAAAAGACTGTACAAAACCGGAAGACTTCATGAAACTGGACGGGACCAGATAAGACTGGATCCAAATTTACAATTTAAGGATGCTATTTAAAAGGACCATAAACTCAATCAAAGATAATCTAATCAAATTTACACATTCACATCTTGTATAAAACTTATTTGACTAGACTTTATAGACTACGTTCCTATAACAATGTAATATGTATAATCTACGTGATGTAAAATGAATTGAGCAAGTGCTTCATAAAGTTTCATTCAATATCCAGTCGTAAAATAACAGTAGGGTAATTGAGTTATTAAGTGAGCATTGATTGCAGTATCTTGCATATAAATAGACTATTTCGGTATAACAAGCGTGAATTGCAAGTCACTTTAAATTATATATTTATTCATTAAACCGAGCTAGATCCTAGTTACGGTAATAAACCTTGCGATAAAACTAATAATCATTTCTTTTTGCTTCATAGATTTATTAATAAATTACACGAATTATGCACTGATTAATAATTATGTGAAAATATTGACTTATTAAGTGCTTAATGTGTTTTTTGCACAACATCAATTTCTTGTTTAGTTTTTTCATAACAAAGAATGAAAGTTAGTTTAAGTATAATTTGTAATACTAATCTAATCAACATATATATTTTACTTTTTGATGTTGTTTAACTATACAACCGAATTAAGAGACTAATCCAACTTTCTAAGGAAATTACACGCAAATCTACAAACATAATTGTTTAATACAAGATCTTGATCAAAACTCTTGTTTTTTTTTATTTAACATTTTCTATTTATCATTGTTAAAAAATCTGAGTAACAATTAAAAGTCATAAGAAACTTCATGGGAAGTGATTCCGGCGGAGAAGTAATTGCCGTTGCTTAAAGGGCTTTAAACTTTTTTCCTTCCTTCTAACAATGGAAGCGAATTAACTTAATTGTAACAGTCATAAAGTAGGAGCGCATACAGAATAACCTCTTGTATTTTGTAATTAATAACAGACCAAACAAGTCTTTCTTCAATTTGAATATCAAATGGATATTATGAATAATGAAATGTAAGTCGTTTAAGTAGTTAACAATATTTAGCGGAATATTCCTCCCTTTGTTATAGATTTTCTCACAATTAAAAGACCTTCAATAAACATGTTTTGTGTGATAATATGAGTTTTTTTTATGATAATTTCATCAAAAGTCGATTCGAGATTGATAATAACAGTTTCTGCGAAAAGTACAGGACGACAAAAGTTGTAATAAAAATAATATAAACTATATATATTCAGGTTACATAGACAGTATATATTTATCACCTTCGGTAAGCAAAGTCTTAAACTTTATCTAACAGTAAGGCCAGTTATTAATTATTAAGGTTAAACGAATTGTAAACTGGGATAAAAATAGAGAGACAGGAAAAATATTTCCACGGTAAATTGCAATAAACTGTGTAACATTTTCCTGAAGGTAATGGAATACATTACAGAGCGAACTTTGCAACTGCAACGCCTTTTCCTAATCAAATATTGTTTATGTCGTGTAATAGAATTAATTAGAAAACACATATCAATAAAAATCAGTTTAAAGAAATATTTTATACAAGATAAATGCGGTATTGTTTGCAGAATATTTTTCTGCATGGGCGTGAAATCGATTTGCTACGTTTCTTCTCGGTGCAAATGGTATATTTATAAATTGTAATTCGACGATCGCATGATTTATTCAAAATTTTTAAATTATTCCAATCCTGATCATTATGTAAGATTTATTGATAATGTAATATATACAAGATATAATGGAATTTATTTATTAGGTCTATTATAAATACAGAAATAATTTGTCATAAACCATTTATATAATCATTCATTTGAAACAGACAATGTAGAGTAGATAGACTACACTGATAAGAGAGACTGTGTAGAGTAGTCAGACTATATATATATATATATATATATATATATATATATATATATATATATATATATATATATATATATATATATATATATATATATATATATCAGTCTATGTAGAGACAGTAGAGAGAGTCTATGTAGAGATAGAATATACAGACCAGAAGATCAGGCGGAGCAAACGTACAAGACAAACTAGACCTATTAATAAGAGCATACAACTAATATACATATATGTAATATTATAAGTGTTTGGCTATAAACCAAATAATCTTTTTTTTATTACAACATCTTAGTTTTCATAAATGTCAACGTTCTTATTTATATTTTATAACGGTGTATTTGAGCATTTCGTCTCGACGATTTTTGTCAAGACAAAACGAACCGTTTAGGTGTCTCTTGCCCGAGACTTGAAATGAGAATTCAATTGAATTCTCCTCGTGTGCGATCTTTGAAAGGCAAAGTAAATCGTTTTTATCATTGTCTGACAATTAAACATAATGCATGTATTGTTATAACATGAAATGTTAAATGTATGTGTCGTGCGAGCATAACGGATTTTCACATTTACTATAAATTACAACCAATTTATTTGCAGCGTTAACTTATAATTATCTATAAATAATCTATGCTAGATAATATTTAAAATGTATGAAATGTATCGGCGATAATCGAGGTGCGTCTTTACACGATTCTTTGGAATTGTCAGTTAAATATCTTTTAAATCTTTATTATATTTATTGTATAATAAACCCTCCATGTTACGAAATGTCATTGACTTTCATTTCAAAGAAACCGCAGCTAGTTTTTAATACATAATTGCACGAGATTTAATTTTACACAGAAACTTCAAATGAAAATTTAGACATAAATTAATTTCATTTTTTTCCTGCCTCGTCTGTCCAATTTTGCATATTTAGTGCCTCTGTCTATCTATTATTTCAATGTGTCCTAGTAGTCAAGGCAAGTGAAAGGTTTTCAGACAAACAGGTTGCAGAAAAAGCGAATTCAGAAATGTTCATTACAATGCCGTAATATAAATATATTAAGCAATTGTTGGCCGAATAAAAATAATCTTGATTGATTTATCTGTATCAGATGTTGCATTTCTGTCCGACATAAACTCTTATTAATGAAGTTTTAATAATTCCCATTATTTTATAAAATATTCTTATGCAACAGTTGTGTAGATATTTTATGTATCTTAGATTTATTGTTTGAACAGGCAGCCGAGTTACCATTGAGAAATATTATAACATTTTGTAAAATTGAAGAAAGTTTAGCAGTATGTTCTTTTTGATTTTGATATTCTTGATATTAAAATAGGGCAATAATTTTTAAATTATCTAAATTGCGTAATATTGTAGCTAGATAAGAATAGACATATAAAGCTTGACAGTGAAAGTTCGACAGACTAGACTAAAGAGATAAAACGCACTATACTAGTGAAAAAATCCTAGTTTTGTTTGTCTCTTCCATTCAAATGTGATGGCGCATTTGAAAAGGACGTGAGCGGCAGTGTCTTCCTTTTTACATTTGCATAGAGTTGATTGTCTTATTGTTAGTCCGAATCGGTGGAAGTAAGCCTGGAAGTTACCATGCCCTGTAATGAGCTGCACTGCATGGTATGCCAGGTTGATGTCCATATCAATCCATTTACTGATGGATTTCATAAATGTTTTCTTCATTTCCAGAGGCTTAGCCCAAAAGGCCAGCATGCGCCTTGACCCAATGCAGTTGCAGTATAACTTTACCGGAAACTTCCTAGAGTAGCAGCCATGAGTCAACCAGTAATTCTGTTATTTCATATTTCTGTTATTTATTCTGAGATTTCATGTATCGCAGAGCATCGAGAACAAATCGACTGTCTGAGAGAATCGAACATTCCTCCATATTAGAAGTTCATTGACAAATGTATTGAAGGGCTAGATTAATTGCAACTACTTCTGCCGAAAAAATAGGGCAATATTCTGCTAATTTGAAGGTTTCGTGGTGTACCTCCTCGAAGTCATGATACACGACAAAAGCTGCTACGCCTATTCAGCTTTTGAGCCATCTGTTTAAATAGTGAAGCGATGTGTGTTGTTGGTTGTTTAGTGGTATGTGATCGAGTTAATTGTGCTTGCTCTAGATCAGTGTTCTTCAACCTTTCTCATCCCGCGGAACCCTTTTCTGATTTTTTTTTATATGGAACCCTCTGTTTAGTAGCACTTTGATTAAGGGACGGAATCGCATTACATGTTATGAACAAGGTTCGTCCTGCATTTGTTATAAAAATTTTGTATAAGTCTCATAATAAATAAATTTGCATTTATCCAAACAAAATTATAAATTCTATATAAAATTTAAAATATTTGTACTATACATACATAGAAATAAAATTGTAATCAAAAGAAAAATATATGAACAAAATTAATGGCTTGTTTATGACTGCATAATTTATCAATATCTGGATGGATCGGTGTTAAATGGAGACGCATATCATTTTTGGCATCAAGTCGATTCCGAAAAGGATTTCTGACAGAGATAGGTTGTTACGACAGGCATAATTTTTTTTTGTATTTCAATTCCTATCAAAGCTTGATTTTCGATTTGTTTACTTTGTTATTTACTTTAAAAACTGTAGTATTTGGTCCTTGAAGTGAAAGATTAACTTCGTTCATTAACGAAAATGTATCTGCAAGGAAGGCTAGATTTTAAAGCAGAAAATTCACGTTCAGATAAAAAGATTCGAATTTCATCATGCAATTCCCAGTCTGGTCAGAAATTTTCCCCGGGATCTTACTTCTGTATGAAGAAGGACATTTTTATGTAAGGTTCCCAGATTATCGCACAATAGGACAAATAACCTGGTATTTAGGGGTCTGGATTTGATAAAATTAACCATCTTAACGGCCTCATTGAGAACTTTGTGCTACGCCTTTGGTATCCGTTTAACATCGAGAGCATGACAATGAAGACAGCAATGACTGGCTTTGAACTAGTTTCTTTATACGTGCTATTAAGCCCTTTATAATACCAACCATAGCTTTGGCTCCATCAGTGCATATATGATGACATAATTTGCAAGACATTGAATGTTTTTCAAAATATGCATTAAATATGCGTAAATTAAATATTTCTTCACTTGTTAGAGTTGGCACAGCTTTGCGAAAAAGCATATCGTCCAGAAAATTGGTTTCGAATATGTATCTCACGAAAACTAACAAAATTGCTAATTCAGCCATATCTGTAGATTCGTCCATTTGAACAGTGAATCAATCTTTAGCATTTTTCAAACGACTTACTAGTTCCTTTTCGCAGTAATCTGAGATATCTTCAAATCGTCATGTAATCGTCGTATCAGACAATGGGACGAGGTCAATTGTGCTTGTATTTTTTTCACCGATCATGCATTTGATTAAATCTTTTGTGCATGGTTTAAAACAAATTTCTGCAATCGTATGAGCTTCACCTTCTTTAGCTACGCGCAAACCAACTAAATGAGATGCGTTTAGAACATTTGTATTATCATAACGAACATACTTGAATTCAAATGCATTCTTTTCTGCTTTAGTTCAAGATTTTCTTTTGAAATTTTCGCTTTTACCTTTTGAAGTGGGATGTTTATTTTTCAAATGACGCTTTAACTTTGCAGGAATTAATCGGCTGTTGTTGACTACTTGCTCACATACCACACAAAACCCATTTGGCTCATTTTCATCACCAATCCATGTAAATCCAAAATTCAAATAATCTTCATCATACTTCCCTATTTTTCGGTTAGTAGATCCTGATGTATTTTCTTCTTCAATATTATCCCTCAGCTCCAATGTTGGCGGAAAACTGGTAGAATTTCAAGAGAGCAAGAAGATTGTTGTTTGGATTTTTATTCCAATTTCCCAGTTTTAAGCCAATTATGTATTATGTTTCTATACGATTTTCGGATATGTTAAAAACTCAATTTATTATAAAATAATTAACTTACTACCGTTTGCCTTTGTAAAAATTAAGAAATAAATCTACTACACCAGATATTTGAAATTATTTATAAGGGCAATGTGCGTCGTCCTTGTACAATATAAGCGACTGAGCAAATGAATAGTTCCAATATGAAACTCCAATCGACACACGTGTTCTAATGAGCGGTGCAACGAATCGTCTCTAGTTGTAAACGCCGCGCCGGCGCCGGCTAAGGTTTAATTTTTTAGCATTGATTCGCGGAACACCTGAATGTTTTAGTGGAACCCTAGGGTTCCATGGAACACCGGTTGAAGACCACTGCTCTAGATATTCTTTCTTTTTCATAAGTTCAGGGATTACGTCAAGTCTTGTCTGACTACGTAACTTCTATTTAGGTACTGCGCTACTTCTTTAAGGCGTAGGTCGATTGGGAGAAGTCCCGATATGACGCAGGAGGCCTCAGTCGGCACAGTTCGGTAAGCTTTGGCGGCTCGTAGGATGCAGAGTCGCTGCGTCCCTAGCAACTTTGCTAATTCTCGTACGCCGCAGGACTTATACCAAATCGAGGCGCCGCATGATATGCCTGCTTCGTCTGTAAATTTATCTAAGTGTGGATTTCCCAAGTCCCCATTCTTTTCGTGCGACTAGCCCCAATCTTGAAATATACTGTTTGGCCTTACTACAAGCGAGTTCAATGTACCGTTTAAAGTTGAGACATCTGTCAATTGTGGCGCCAAAATATTTAATGTTGTCCTGACATTTTACCTGGTGCCTTTTGGGAGAATCCTATCGAAGATGGAGTCATATAATAATTTCCAATACGTGGGACCTGAACGTGAGCCTTGTGGACGATATCCTTTCTTTGCTTCTCTTTCTACATGAATAGCAGGTTCGGATATAGTTAGTATATATATATATATATATATATATATATATAAATATATATATATATATATATATATATATATATATATATATATATATATATATATATATATTAGTATAGTTAGTATATATATTATAGTTTATATAGTTAGTATATAGTTATGCGATTTTTAAGATAATCTTTAGTCAAGTTAATTAGATTATTTGGACATTGATTGTAAAACATTCGCTCGATAAATAAGAGGCCACCAGGCATTATCGAACGCCCCACTTATATCTAGCGCACAGATGTCGCAATATCGTGTGTCAAGACTAGACAGACAAGAATAGACAGACAAGTCTAGACATACAACATTAGAAAAAAAAGACTAGACATACAAGACTAGACAGACAAAACTAGACAGACAAGACTAGACAGACGAGACTAGAAAAACAAGACTAGACAGACAAGACTAGACAAACAAGACTAGACAGACAAGACTAGACAGACAAGACTAGACAGACAAGACTAGACAGACAAGACTAGACAGACAAGACTAGACAGACAAGACTAGACAGACAAGACTAGACAGACAAGACTAGACAGACAAGACTAGACAGACAAGACTAGACAGACAAGACTAGACAGACAAGACTAGACAGACAAGACTAGACAGACAAGACTAGACAGACAAGACTAGACAGACAAGACTAGACAGACAAGACTAGACAGACAAGACTAGACAGACAAGACTAGACAGACAAGACTAGACAGACAAGACTAGACAGACAAGACTAGACAGACAAGACTAGACAGACAAGACTAGACAGACAAGACTAGACATACAAGACTAGACAGACAAGACTAGACAGACAAGACTAGACAGACAAGACTAGACAGACAAGACTAGACAGACAAGACTAGACAGACAAGACTAGACAGACAAGACTGTACTTGTTATTGTTATATACCGAGCGCCCCTTACTTCCTACAATATTTTTCTAGAAAAACTTCACCACCTTTTGTCCAGTATTGAACTCGAAAAGAAAATGTACGTCATTGCCGGCGATTTTAATATAGACGTGTTGAAAAACACAAGGAGCAGTAGAGAATTTAACTCTATTCTAGACCAATTCCATTGTACCCTAACATTTAAAGAATCCAGTCACCCTGCGACAGGTTCTTGTATTGATAATGTCATAGTCAAGAAAGGAATGAGATTTCACACAACAACGCTGGAATATCACATATCGGACCACAACGCCCAACTAATCACATTCGAAAGAACAAATCAGCGAACAACTGTCAAATACCAGCGCCATTTCAATCAAGAGAATGTTACCCATTTTAAACAGCAACTACAGGAAGAAACCTGGCCCGATGTTTGGAATTGTGGCGAATCAGAAGTCAATAAGCAATGGAACTCATTCATGAGCATTTTCTTAAAATACTTTAATGAAAGTTTCCCTAATATCCCCACTAAAATCCGAAATAATTCCCATTGTTTATATAATATTCAGGAGATATACATGATGAGAAGGCAAATGGAAATCTTACAAACATTGGGTAAATATAACAGTAACTTTAAACAACAATATAATAACAAGCGTAGAGAATATAATTCACTAATCAGAAAGCAAAAATCAAAAAATATTGCATACCAACTAGAAACTTCGGATAACTTGAGCAAGACAACCTGGGAAGCAGTCAACCAAATAACACGACTAAAACCAAGAACGAAGGGGTACCACATACAAACAGATGTAAATCCAATAGATGTTGCCAGAAATTTTAACGACATTTTCACGGATAATGCCGAACTTTTAATAAAAAATCTACCAAACACTCCATACCAAGATAATATAACGTCGCATTTCAATTACTCAATGTTTGCGAATCCTCTAAGAGATAATGAATTGTATAATATAGTTATGGCCCTGAAAAATAAAAAGAGCACTGGATACGATGAGGTGCCAATACATATTATAAAGGATACTTTTGAACATATAGAAGTACCATTAAAGTTCATAATTAACAACTCTATGTCAAGCGGCATCTTTCCAGATCTGTTAAAAATCTCAGAAATAATTCCCATCTACAAAAACAGAGATAAGTACAACTTAGAGAACTATAGACCCATAAATATCCTCTCATCCTTTGCCAAAATATTTGAGAAGGTATTTTGCACTAGGATAGAAGGTTTTCTCCAACGACATCATATCCTCAATGATAACCAACACGGTTTTGTTAAAGGGAAAAGTATAGATACGGCATGTTTCCAGTTTATAACAAATATTTTTAGGCACCTTGAAAACTTATCCGTTCCATCGGGATTATTGATAGACCTATCGAAAGCTTACGATACGGTAGATCATAATATTCTTTTAATAAAACTGGAGAAATGTGGAATCAGAGGAATCCCTTTAAATTGGATCAAATCGTACCTAACTCACCGAACGCAATGTACCAAAATTCAGACATCAAATGCCACTACGAGGTCACACATGAGAACCGTGAAGATGGGGATACCACAAGGAAGCATCCTGGGACCTCTTCTTTTTACTATCTATATAAATGATTTACCAAATCTATGTCTAAACAATTCCTTCCAAATGATAAATTATGCTGACGACACCACTCTTTTACTAGAAAACCAGTCCGTCGATGACATTGAGAGTAACGCAGCGTCAGCAATATTTTCTATTAAAAATTGGTTCAATACAAATCGCCTAATCATGAACAAAAAGAAAACAAACATAATCATCTTTAAAACCAATAGAAGTCTAAAAGTATACCCCAAAAACATCGACATAGAAGGAGAGATTTTCGAAATAAGACAAGCCGTTAGACTCCTAGGAATGCATGTGGATAATATCATAGATTGGTCTACCCATATTGCTAGCGTGCTGCCAAAATTAAATAAAGCAATATATGCGCTAAGAATTCTGCAAGGCTATGTGGGATTAGAAGTCCTAAGGACAGTCTACTTTGCCAACTTCCAATCACACCTGCATTTCGGAGTTATATGCTGGGGAAGTGGTAAAGATTGCGGGGACCTATTTAAAGCACAGAAGCAGGCTATAAGAATAATCTACAAGCTAAAATACAGGGAATCTTGTAGAGGGATATTTCGAGAAGCAAAAATCTTAACAGTTGCAGGTATTTATATTCACGATCTACTTGTTTTTATGTTTAAAAACAGAAGAAAATTTAATATATACCTAGCAGCCCAAAACACCAGACAAAATCAGATATATTACAACACACCGCATCACAAACTGACGATGAGTGAAATATAGCGGAATAAAAGTGTTTTAATGCTCTACCAAAAGAACTTAAAATAATTCCAGGCATAAGGACCTTTAAACAAAAAATCTTCGAACATATCAATAATTTGGAGCCATATACCATACAGGAGTATTTGAATCAATCTAATGCCTAAAAAGAATAGCAAATTATTTGTATCTCTTTATGACATATTTCATTTAGCTTTTATATTTCATGTATGCATAACTTTATTAATGAAATAAATAATTTTTGATTTTGATTTTTTGATTTTTTGACTAGACAGACAAGACTAGACAGACAAGACTAGACAGACAAGACTAGACAGACAAGACTAGACAGACAAGACTAGACAGACAAGACTAGGCAGACAAGACTAGACAGACAAGACTAGACAGACAAGACTAGACAGACAAGACTAGACAGACAAGACTAGACAGACAAGACTAGACAGACAAGACTAGACAGACAAGACTAGACAGACAAGACTAGACAGATAAGACTAGACAGACAAGACTAGACAGACAAGACTAGACAGACAAGACTAGACAGACAAGACTAGACAGACAAGACTAGACAGACAAGACTAGACAGACAAGACTAGACAGACAAGACTAGACAGACAAGACTAGACAGACAAGACTAGACAGACAAGACTAGACAGACAAGACTAGACAGACAAGACTAGACAGACAAGACTAGACAGACAAGACTAGACAGACAAGACTAGACAGACAAGACTAGACAGACAAGACTAGACAGACAAGACTAGACAGACAAGACTAGACAGACAAGACTAGACAGACAAGACTAGACAGACAAGACTAGACAGACAAGACTAGACAGACAAGACTAGACAGACAAGACTAGACAGACAAGACTAGACAGACAAGACTAGACAGACAAGACTAGACAGACAAGACTAGACAGACAAGACTAGACAGACAAGACTAGACAGACAAGACTAGACAGACAAGACTAGACAGACAAGACTAGACAGACAAGACTAGACAGACAAGACTAGACAGACAAGACTAGACAGACAAGACTAGACAGACAAGACTAGACAGACAAGACTAGACAGACAAGACTAGACAGACAAGACTAGACAGACAAGACTAGACAGACAAGACTAGACAGACAAGACTAGACAGACAAGACTAGACAGACAAGACTAGACAGACAAGACTAGACAGACAAGACTAGACAGACAAGACTAGACAGACAAGACTAGACAGACAAGACTAGACAGACAAGACTAGACAGACAAGACTAGACAGACAAGACTAGACAGACAAGACTAGACAGACAAGACTAGACAGACAAGACTAGACAGACAAGACTAGACAGACAAGACTAGACAGACAAGACTAGACAGACAAGACTAGACAGACAAGACTAGACAGACAAGACTAGACAGACAAGACTAGACAGACAAGACTAGACAGACAAGACTAGACAGACAAGACTAGACAGACAAGACTAGACAGACAAGACTAGACAGACAAGACTAGACAGACAAGACTAGACAGACAAGACTAGACAGACAAGACTAGACAGACAAGACTAGACAGACAAGACTAGACAGACAAGACTAGACAGACAAGACTAGACAGACAAGACTAGACAGACAAGACTAGACAGACAAGACTAGACAGACAAGACTAGACAGACAAGACTAGACAGACAAGACTAGACAGACAAGACTAGACAGACAAGACTAGACAGACAAGACTAGACAGACAAGACTAGACAGACAAGACTAGACAGACAAGACTAGACAGACAAGACTAGACAGACAAGACTAGACAGACAAGACTAGACAGACAAGACTAGACAGACAAGACTAGACAGACAAGACTAGACAGACAAGACTAGACAGACAAGACTAGACAGACAAGACTAGACAGACAAGACTAGACAGACAAGACTAGACAGACAAGACTAGACAGACAAGACTAGACAGACAAGACTAGACAGACAAGACTAGACAGACAAGACTAGACAGACAAGACTAGACAGACAAGACTAGACAGACAAGACTAGACAGACAAGACTAGACAGACAAGACTAGACAGACAAGACTAGACAGACAAGACTAGACAGACAAGACTAGACAGACAAGACTAGACAGACAAGACTAGACAGACAAGACTAGACAGACAAGACTAGACAGACAAGACTAGACAGACAAGACTAGACAGACAAGACTAGACAGACAAGACTAGACAGACAAGACTAGACAGACAAGACTAGACAGACAAGACTAGACAGACAAGACTAGACAGACAAGACTAGACAGACAAGACTAGACAGACAAGACTAGACAGACAAGACTAGACAGACAAGACTAGACAGACAAGACTAGACAGACAAGACTAGACAGACAAGACTAGACAGACAAGACTAGACAGACAAGACTAGACAGACAAGACTAGACAGACAAGACTAGACAGACAAGACTAGACAGACAAGACTAGACAGACAAGACTAGACAGACAAGACTAGACAGACAAGACTAGACAGACAAGACTAGACAGACAAGACTAGACAGACAAGACTAGACAGACAAGACTAGACAGACAAGACTAGACAGACAAGACTAGACAGACAAGACTAGACAGACAAGACTAGACAGACAAGACTAGACAGACAAGACTAGACAGACAAGACTAGACAGACAAGACTAGACAGACAAGACTAGACAGACAAGACTAGACAGACAAGACTAGACAGACAAGACTAGACAGACAAGACTAGACAGACAAGACTAGACAGACAAGACTAGACAGACAAGACTAGACAGACAAGACTAGACAGACAAGACTAGACAGACAAGACTAGACAGACAAGACTAGACAGACAAGACTAGACAGACAAGACTAGACAGACAAGACTAGACAGACAAGACTAGACAGACAAGACTAGACAGACAAGACTAGACAGACAAGACTAGACAGACAAGACTAGACAGACAAGACTAGACAGACAAGACTAGACAGACAAGACTAGACAGACAAGACTAGACAGACAAGACTAGACAGACAAGACTAGACAGACAAGACTAGACAGACAAGACTAGACAGACAAGACTAGACAGACAAGACTAGACAGACAAGACTAGACAGACAAGACTAGACAGACAAGACTAGACAGACAAGACTAGACAGACAAGACTAGACAGACAAGACTAGACAGACAAGACTAGACAGACAAGACTAGACAGACAAGACTAGACAGACAAGACTAGACAGACAAGACTAGACAGACAAGACTAGACAGACAAGACTAGACAGACAAGACTAGACAGACAAGACTAGACAGACAAGACTAGACAGACAAGACTAGACAGACAAGACTAGACAGACAAGACTAGACAGACAAGACTAGACAGACAAGACTAGACAGACAAGACTAGACAGACAAGACTAGACAGACAAGACTAGACAGACAAGACTAGACAGACAAGACTAGACAGACAAGACTAGACAGACAAGACTAGACAGACAAGACTAGACAGACAAGACTAGACAGACAAGACTAGACAGACAAGACTAGACAGACAAGACTAGACAGACAAGACTAGACAGACAAGACTAGACAGACAAGACTAGACAGACAAGACTAGACAGACAAGACTAGACAGACAAGACTAGACAGACAAGACTAGACAGACAAGACTAGACAGACAAGACTAGACAGACAAGACTAGACAGACAAGACTAGACAGACAAGACTAGACAGACAAGACTAGACAGACAAGACTAGACAGACAAGACTAGACAGACAAGACTAGACAGACAAGACTAGACAGACAAGACTAGACAGACAAGACTAGACAGACAAGACTAGACAGACAAGACTAGACAGACAAGACTAGACAGACAAGACTAGACAGACAAGACTAGACAGACAAGACTAGACAGACAAGACTAGACAGACAAGACTAGACAGACAAGACTAGACAGACAAGACTAGACAGACAAGACTAGACAGACAAGACTAGACAGACAAGACTAGACAGACAAGACTAGACAGACAAGACTAGACAGACAAGACTAGACAGACAAGACTTTTTTTTTTTTTTTTTTTTTTTTTTTTTGCACGTGCTGGAGGTGAAAATCTGCAAACAGACACCACCCGACCCGTGTCGAGTGGTAGTGTGGGGCTGCCCCCAAAAGGGGCGACCCACTAAAAAACCCCCACCATTCAGACCCCCCAGTCAAAACCAGAGAGAACGTGATGGAATCCAAAATTTGGCATAACTTGACCACGTTCCTCCCCCTTTCATATCCAAAGCATTCATCCATTCATTCGTTGTGCCGGGCGCGTCGTTAATCGCCGTGCCCCCCCTCACATAAGAGTTTACAATAAATTTGTGCGCCCCCTTCGCACTAAGGGGGGCCCGGCGATGGCACGCTCGGCTCGCGCGTAGCAACCCCTCGACCCGCCTTACGCTTGTCCCTTTCATCCTTCTCCTTTCTCCTCATTATATAACCTATCATTCCAGTCAGCACGCCCCATTCATACTCACTGCGGAGCATAATTCTCACCATACTCTCCTTGTTCACATTCTCTCCCACCTTGCATTCTGCGGCGCTCCTCATTCTCTCCCATCTCGTACACTCGAGGATTGTATGCTCCGCAGTGTCCTCAGTCGCTCCACAGTACCTACAGTGCGCCTCAACCAGTTTCCCGATGCGCACCAGGTAAGACCCAAAGCATCCATGCCCCGTAAGCGCCTGGGTGAGGTAATAATTCACCTCCCCGTGCCCACGGTTGACCCATTCATCGATAGTCGGAATCAGTTGCCTGGTCCAGGCTCCCTTTTCCGACCCCTGCCATAGCTCTTGCCATACACGCATTGTTTTTTCCCTTTCATTTCTAGGGTCATTACCTCCCCAAACTCTCACCCTTTCATGCGCCAGAAGGTCTAACGGGATAACTCCAGCAACGACCGCCACGGCGTCGCCAGAAACAGTCCTGTATGCGCTGCACACACGCAGCAGCATACACCTTTGCACTCTCATCAGTCTCGCTCTATAACATTCAATCCTGAACGCATTTATCCATGCCGGCACCCCATACAGGAGAATGGAGTGCACGACCACATTCATAACCCTCCTCTTGGAGGCCAACGGCCCACCTATGTTGGGCATCAGCCGTCCAAGGGCTCTCACACATGCTGTAGCCTTGCTCACCACCCGGGTGACCTGATCGGACACCCTGAGATTTCGCTGGAGCTCTACCCCAAGGTATCTTACAGATTCCCGAGCCGGTACGTCAACTGTCCCCATTCGCACGGTCAATTCACGCAGCTTTCTTCTCCCAATTAGCAGGACCGCCTCGGTTTTGTGGGGAGCCAGAGCAAGCCCTTTTTCCCCCATCCACCGATCAATCCTACCAATTGCCTCATTTATTATCTCTTTCAGACTTTCTTCCGTTCTTGCGACAGCGACCACCGCTAAGTCATCAGCGTACCCTACGAGCGTAACCCCGTCTGGCAGCCTCAATCTCAAAACCTCATCATAAAATATGTTCCACAGTATCGGCCCAAGAACCGAACCCTGTGGAACACCCGCACTCATTTTGAAGATTTTACCTTCCACAGTCACTATCTCCCTGTCATTCAAGTAGCTCCCCACCATCTTTCGAAGGTAGGGAGCTACCCCCTTTAGTTCCAAAGCCTCCATGATTCCGCCCCATGGGACCGAATTGAAGGCATTTTTCACGTCCAGGGTTACAAGCACGCAGTAGCTACGGGTACGCCATGGACCCGTATTTGCTAACCTTGCTCTCTCTATCACACGCATCATTGCGTTCACCGTAGTGCGGCCGCCTCTGAACCCATACTGTTCCTCTGAAAGACCCCCTGCCCTCTCGAGATCCTCATTTATCCTAGCTCCGATCATACTCTCAAACACCTTCGCTATCCCATTCAGTAGGCAGATTGGCCTGTAATTAGCTTCCTCTCCTTCCTTTCGCTCTTTTTCAATCATCACCAGTCTCGCTCTCTTCCACTCTTTGGGGAAACTGCCATTCATCAACAATTCATTCATCATGCTCAAGCACATGTCCTCACACACATGCCCAAACACCTTGCACGCTTCCGGTGGAACACCATCAGGACCCGGCGCTTTTCCCTCCTTCATCCGGCCAACTGCACTCTGCAGCTCGGCCGGAGTGAAAAGGGGCGCCGATCTCCATCCCACGGGTTCCAGCCAGTTCATTCGCTCATGTACTGGGAACAGCTTCTTGACTTCCGTCATTAGGCTATCCCCCGGAGAGTATTAACCCGGCGCGCAATTTTTCTGGTGACGATCTTATAGCCGTCACCCCAGATGTTATTATTCACCTCTTCGCAGAGCACACTCCAAGCTTCTTGCTTGGAGTTCGCGATGGCTCTGCGAAGTTCCCTGCGCGCCAAGTTATACCTCCTTCTGCACTCCTCACGCACTTCCTCATTTGATCGACTATTACTCCTCACCATGCATCTCCTTTCACGCAAACAGGTTTTACGCTTTTCAGCTACCTGCTCATTCCACCAGTAAACTGGCTTCCTGCCTCTGACGCCCCTCCGTTTTCTCCGAAACACCGCATCACAGGCCCCGTGAAGAACTGCTTCGCAGGAGCTCCGCAATCCATTTTCGGGGCCTGTCCTTTCAGCCAGCTCTTTCATGACGTCTCCCAATCTTTCTAGTAGACTCTTGTCCACTCTCCATCCATTCGTTCCACAAGCAACCGGTCCCTCAGAAACATCCTTTCGTACGTCGAAGAGAATATCCTGGTGATCACTCAGATTCTCTCCCTCTCTGACACGCCACTCTTTCACTCTGCCTGCAATCCGTGAGGTGCTAAAAGTGATGTCTATAAAAGACATACTTTCACCCCGCACGAAGGTAGGCACATTCCCACTGTTGTGAACCACCAGGTCCTCCTCTGCCAGCCACTCTTCCATCATTCTCCCTCTCTCATCCTCTCTAGGGGATCCCCACCAAGCGGACTTGGCGTTGAAATCCCCCCCGACAACAATCTCTTTGGACCAGCTTTTCATACTGGCCCTTAGCTCATCCATAAAAGCTACAAACTGCTCTAACATTATGTTAGGCGAGATGTAGCACCCATACAGGACCCAGTTTTCCCATTCGACCCACACATATCCATTTCCACATCCACACTTAACCATAGGATTTGCCGATTGGAAAATCCTCACAGCAACATTCTTACACTGGTCCACGTGCCAGCCTCCCTTACCAATAGTCCGAAGATTTGGTTCGGAGACAATGGCCACATCCACTCTCTCATCATGCACCGTCTTCCATACCAGCTCCATTGCAGCCGCACTCCTATTTGAGTTCGTCTGCAATACTAGCATAATCTGTTTCTTTGGGACGTCCCTTTCATACTTTCCCTGCACAGTTTCCTGTACGCAGGACAGTTCATGGAGTCCGCCCTATGCCCACTCACTCCGCACACGAAGCACTTAGCCTCTTTGGCCGTGCACTCGTGTGCTTTGTGCCCACTTTCGTCGCATCGCAAACACGTATTCTTTCTCTCTATTCCCTTGCATGCTGCCGCCAGGTGCCCGAAGCCAAGGCATCTGTAGCACCTGATCGGCTTATTGTCTTCGGTCACTCGGCACATGATCCATCCAACTTTCATTCTTCCTTTCTCCAGTATGGTTTGTGCCGCTCTTACTGGGAGAGTGACAACTGCCATACTGGCCCCTCCGCGCACTGTGCGGAGAGACTTTACCACACACTCCTTACATTCAGCCGCCTTCTGAATGGCTCCTTTCACCTCATCGGTGGTGGTAGCCTCATCCATGCCCCTAACAAGGACACTTCTGAGCTCCACCTCCGTCCTGACATCCCTCACAGCCTCAGTCACTAGGGCCATTCGCTCTGCCAGTCGCTTCTTTTCCCCATCATCATTCACTCTGACGATGAGGTCGCCAGCGTGGGTTTTCCTCATCGCCCTTACATTTATATCCTCCATGTCTACTTCCTTCTTAAGGACATTCACCATATGGGCGTAAGAGACACCCTCTGCCCTCCTCACCAGTAAGGTTTCTGCCTTTCTGGTGCCTCCGGCCCCTTCCACTCTGGGCTTTTGGCCCTCCGCATTCATCCAGCACAGGGTTAGCTCAACTCCTGTGCCATGCCACACGCATTCAGCCATCTTTCGTACTAGCCACATATTAAGGTTACCAGCCACACCGATAGCGAACCTCTTTCTCTCAGTCTTTTCGCAAAGACCTTTCATCCTTAATAAGGTCTCGAACGCCTTTTCTTCGGCGCCCTCAACCTTATTATCATCCAGCCGGGCGATGAAGTGGTACTTCCTCTCGGAGTCCAACGACTCATCGCCTCCCATACACACCACATTTTCGCTCTTGATGTAGGCCACGGAACCTACATTCAAGCCTTCAGCCACTCGCTTGGCCTGAGGGAGCTGGTCGAGCATCCCCCAGCCCAGCTGTCCACAGTTATCCCCTTTCTCTCCTGCAACTAACAGGAGTACATCCTCGTCCCTGGCCAGAGGAGAGCCCTTGGCCATCTTCACCACGGTGAAGGCGTCCTCGGACCACCTCTCCCTCACCTCTCCCTCGCCAGGGACATGTACTCCTGTACATTCATTCCCGGTTTTAGCGCACTGGTGATTCTACATTCAGCCTCCGTTTGGGTACTGACTTCCTTATACACCGTACCTACCGTTTGTACCTCAACGTCGTACAGTACCTTCTCAATGGGCTGGAAGCGATGCTCCTCGAGCCAACTGGTCACGGAGTGGCGCGAGAAAACATTTGTTGTCCTCCGGACTCGCGCTGCTGCTTCCTTGATGTCACGCTTCGTGCTGCTTCCTCCAGCGATGGCCCTCTCCAGCTCCTCCACCTGTCTATTGAGTGCCCCAATCGCCTCCACGATCGTAAAGACAATCGAGCACTCAGTTTTTTTGTAAGCGTCGACGTCATCCGTCGACCGATCCGCCACTTTTCTTTTCTTCGGGGTTTCACCAATGGACTGGCTCCTCGCCCGGCTTTCCATATCCCCTGTACCCCTGCTTACTTTCTGCTTCAGGAAAGATTCCATACTGGACGACTTCTCCCCAAAGCTAAAAATAAATTAAAGAAACACTCCCCTACTGGGGGGTGAAAAAAATTGGCCGCAGATATCGTGCTACAGTAACTGAAGCAAGAAAATCCGCGGCGTTGGATTATTCTTATCTCAAAAGATAAGATAAGAAAGAGAGGCAAAAAAATATGAATTTAAGGCGATAAAACTCACGCCGCGTGCTGGGACACAAATTAAACTGAAATGAAACACTTTTATAAATCAAAGAAAGAAAACTCTAAACCGCAGATAGAAAAATAGCTAAATACACTAATTAACAACCAACCAGTTAATTAATTATAGTTGCTAGGCAATATAACTAAGTATTTTACTAAATAATAATATTACAAAATATTATTGAGCCACCCAAATGCGGAGCACAAAGCTACACATCCACTCACTTCGGCGTCTACTCAGAGACAGACAAGACTAGACAGACAAGACTAGACAGACAAGACTAGACAGACAAGACTAGACAGACAAGACTAGACAGACAAGACTAGACAGACAAGACTAGACAGACAAGACTAGACAGACAAGACTAGACAGACAAGACTAGACAGACAAGAGTAGACAGACAAGACTAGACAGACAAGACTAGACAGACAAGACTAGACAGACAAGACTAGACAGACAAGACTAGACAGACAAGACTAGACAGACAAGACTAGACAGACAAGACTAGACAGACAAGACTAGACAGACAAGACTAGACAGACAAGACTAGACAGACAAGACTAGACAGACAAGACTAGACAGACAAGACTAGACAGACAAGACTAGACAGACAAGACTAGACAGACAAGACTAGACAGACAAGACTAGACAGACAAGACTAGACAGACAAGACTAGACAGACAAGACTAGACAGACAAGACTAGACAGACAAGACTAGACAGACAAGAGTAGACAGACAAGACTAGACAGACAAGACTAGACAGACAAGACTAGACAGACAAGACTAGACAGACAAGACTAGACAGACAAGACTAGACAGACAAGACTAGACAGACAAGACTAGACAGACAAGACTAGACAGACAAGACTAGACAGACAAGACTAGACAGACAAGACTAGACAGACAAGACTAGACAGACAAGACTAGACAGACAAGACTAGACAGACAAGACTAGACAGACAATACTAGACAGACAAGACTAGACAGACAAGAGTAGACAGACAAGACTAGACAGACAAGACTATACAGACAAGACTAGACAGACAAGACTAGACAGACAAGACTAGACAGACAAGACTAGACAGACAAGACTAGACAGACAAGACTAGACAGACAAGACTAGACAGACAAGACTAGACAGACAAGACTAGACAGACAAGACTAGACAGACAAGACTAGACAGACAAGACTAGACAGACAAGACTAGACAGACAAGACTAGACAGACAAGACTAGACAGACAAGACTAGACAGACAAGACTAGACAGACAAGACTAGACAGACAAGACTAGACAGACAAGACTAGACAGACAAGACTAGACAGACAAGACTAGACCAGACAAGACTAGACAGACAAGACTAGACAGACAAGACTAGACAGACAAGACTAGACAGACAAGACTAGACAGACAAGACTAGACAGACAAGACTAGACAGACAAGACTAGACAGACAAGACTAGACAGACAAGACTAGACAGACAAGACTAGACAGACAAGACTAGACAGACAAGACTAGACAGACAAGACTAGACAGACAAGACTAGACAGACAAGACTAGACAGACAAGACTAGACAGACAAGACTAGACAGACAAGACTAGACAGACAAGACTAGACAGACAAGACTAGACAGACAAGACTAGACAGACAAGACTAGACAGACAAGACTAGACAGACAAGACTAGACAGACAAGACTAGACAGACAAGACTAGACAGACAAGACTAGACAGACAAGACTAGACAGACAAGACTAGACAGACAAGACTAGACAGACAAGACTAGACAGACAAGACTAGACAGACAAGACTAGACAGACAAGACTAGACAGACAAGACTAGACAGACAAGACTAGACAGACAAGACTAGACAGACAAGACTAGACAGACAAGACTAGACAGACAAGACTAGACAGACAAGACTAGACAGACAAGACTAGACAGACAAGACTAGACAGACAAGACTAGACAGACAAGACTAGACAGACAAGACTAGACAGACAAGACTAGACAGACAAGACTAGACAGACAAGACTAGACAGACAAGACTAGACAGACAAGACTAGACAGACAAGACTAGACAGACAAGACTAGACAGACAAGACTAGACAGACAAGACTAGACAGACAAGACTAGACAGACAAGACTAGACAGACAAGACTAGACAGACAAGACTAGACAGACAAGACTAGACAGACAAGACTAGACAGACAAGACTAGACAGACAAGACTAGACAGACAAGACTAGACAGACAAGACTAGACAGACAAGACTAGACAGACAAGACTAGACAGACAAGACTAGACAGACAAGACTAGACAGACAAGACTAGACAGACAAGACTAGACAGACAAGACTAGACAGACAAGACTAGACAGACAAGACTAGACAGACAAGACTAGACAGACAAGACTAGACAGACAAGACTAGACAGACAAGACTAGACAGACAAGACTAGACAGACAAGACTAGACAGACAAGACTAGACAGACAAGACTAGACAGACAAGACTAGACAGACAAGACTAGACAGACAAGACTAGACAGACAAGACTAGACAGACAAGACTAGACAGACAAGACTAGACAGACAAGACTAGACAGACAAGACTAGACAGACAAGACTAGACAGACAAGACTAGACAGACAAGACTAGACAGACAAGACTAGACAGACAAGACTAGACAGACAAGACTAGACAGACAAGACTAGACAGACAAGACTAGACAGACAAGACTAGACAGACAAGACTAGACAGACAAGACTAGACAGACAAGACTAGACAGACAAGACTAGACAGACAAGACTAGACAGACAAGACTAGACAGACAAGACTAGACAGACAAGACTAGACAGACAAGACTAGACAGACAAGACTAGACAGACAAGACTAGACAGACAAGACTAGACAGACAAGACTAGACAGACAAGACTAGACAGACAAGACTAGACAGACAAGACTAGACAGACAAGACTAGACAGACAAGACTAGACAGACAAGACTAGACAGACAAGACTAGACAGACAAGACTAGACAGACAAGACTAGACAGACAAGACTAGACAGACAAGACTAGACAGACATGACTAGACAGACAAGACTAGACAGACAAGACTAGACAGACAAGACTAGACAGACAAGACTAGACAGACAAGACTAGACAGACAAGACTAGACAGACAAGACTAGACAGACAAGACTAGACAGACAAGACTAGACAGACAAGACTAGACAGACAAGACTAGACAGACAAGACTAGACAGACAAGACTAGACAGACAAGACTAGACAGACAAGACTAGACAGACAAGACTAGACAGACAAGACTAGACAGACAAGACTAGACAGACAAGACTAGACAGACAAGACTAGACAGACAAGACTAGACAGACAAGACTAGACAGACAAGACTAGACAGACAAGACTAGACAGACAAGACTAGACAGACAAGACTAGACAGACAAGACTAGACAGACAAGACTAGACAGACAAGACTAGACAGACAAGACTAGACAGACAAGACTAGACAGACAAGACTAGACAGACAAGACTAGACAGACAAGACTAGACAGACAAGACTAGACAGACAAGACTAGACAGACAAGACTAGACAGACAAGACTAGACAGACAAGACTAGACAGACAAGACTAGACAGACAAGACTAGACAGACATGACTAGACAGACACGACTAGAAAGACAATATTTAGCTTGTCTGTCTAGTCGTGTCTTTCTAGTCTTGTCTGCCTGATCTTGTCTGTCTAGTCTTGTTCGTCCTGTCATGTCTGTCCAGTATTGTCTGTCGGTCCTCCTCGATAATGTAGTGACATACGAGTCAAGACTCGATAGACGAGACTAAACACACAAGACTAGACCCTCAAAAGCCGACAAGCTTATCTATACAAACAAGATAAGAGACAGATAAGATTAGTCAGACAATATGTGGAAGAAGAGAAAAGACATGTAGGACTAGACGGACAAGCTTGGATATATTGTACTAGACAGACAAGGCAAGACAGATAAGACTATTTATACAAGACAAGACAGACTAGTCTTGATAGATAAGATTAGATTAACCATCAAACTAGACTAGACAGCAAATGCTAAACAAGCCATTACTAAATGGACAGGATTACATAGGCAAGATTTGACCTAGATAGACAAGATTTGACATATAGTTGTTGCTTGAAAGTTTTTACTAGACATGCTTATATAATTGTCTAAATCTTCTTATTTTAGTAATTATAGATAATATTGAGAATTTAATAAGACTTATTACTTATAATATACTGTTATAACATACTGTTAAAGTTGATGTAGCCTTGTCAAGTATCGTCTATTTTTAATTTTTCCTTTCGTGAGTCTGGTCCATTCAGTCGTGTTTGTTTACTGTTATGACCGTGAAGTGATATACTTAAATCTAGATTATTTTCTCATAAAGACACACCGATCCGGTTGCTATTATGTCATCAGAAACAAGATTGTCTTTGGTTGAGATTAAGATAAGACAATATATTCAACAACTCATTCATGCATTCGTGTGAAACGTTGGAACAAATACAGCATGATTCGAATTAATTTAGAAGTAGTTTTAATCTTTTTTATTAGGTAGATTATTTAATCTATTTTTAAAAGTCTAATTAAAACAAATAACAGGTTACATAATTAATTTGAATAATTCTTTGGTTAGAACCGTCTAGATTTGTTTAGCCAGAAGGTTCCATAAGTTAAATGAAGGTAAGACAAATCGACAAGATTTGACAATATGTGGTTTACGTAGACAATTCTATATAGAATTGGATGAGTAAAGACAATACTGAATAACATTAGAGAAAATTTGTTGAGACTAGAGAAGTGTAAATATGATTAGACTAGTCTAGATTAGATAAGACTCTATTTGAATATTTAGTTTGGTAATTGATTGCAGGTTGAAATTTAATTTAATTGGTTCATATAGGAGTCGATTAAATATAAGTGGTTTAAAAACTGGTTTAATGTCGAAATCTATCGTCGTTTCCTTATTCAGCACAAACACGAAATATTTCCATTCCACTTATAAAAGTGTCTGCACATCATTGATTTGACTTGAACTTCTAAATTTTAGTGAAATTACGATCGCACGTGCTTTATCTCCTAATCCTTGATACCTTCAAGAATTTCCTTTCTGTACTTGAATTCTATCGAAAATATTTCTTCATCAATGTTTTTTTGTAAGAAATGACCTAATTAAGTAAAGTGTGGCAATCTAATTATAATTTTTAAATCCTTTTTCGGATATCATTTTGTACGTATGTCCTGATTTAATTGATTTGTATCCTTGTAAATATATCCTTGTGGATTTCCTTAATTTCTCACAAAATATTCAAGAAATTTAATTTTTAACACAAAATAAAAATTACAGACATTAATGATTCAGATTTTTAATCTAAAATAATAACATTGCGATTTTCCTTTTTATAAAATTGAAATACCCGTTAATCCTCTTTAATTATATTTAGAATATACATATTTAATTTAAACAAAATCAAATTTATTATTTTATTTAGAAATTATTCATTTATCTATAAACAGAGAAACCAAAAAAACTCCATTCTAATCCAGGAATATATTTGAAACGAGGTTAATTATAAACTTCATTGTCCTTATTAAGAACAGGAAGTGGACCGAGCTGCACCCGCTTACAAAACCCCTTTCATAAAACTCTCCCTTTGATTGGTAAAAGTTGTGAACCCATTACAAAACATTTATTTCCTTTATTCCGATTCATAAATTTCAAATGCAGAAATATAATCTAATTAGAAGTCGAAACACCCTTATTAGTTATTAGTATAAAGATAGCGAGCGCTTGAGGCCAAACACTTGTTCTCTATTCACAATATGTAGTACAGTAGGTGTATGAGCGGTTTCTCAATGGAATAAAAATTCTACTAAAACATGTGCACGCCTTTTTCTTTTCATTTTGTTATCGGTTTTGTTTTTCGGTTTCTTATACTTTGTGTGTAATGCGAACGTTGACGATGTGTTTTTAACCGAAATAAATACTGGCTATTATAACAAATAAACGGAATTATGTAACTGTAAAGAGTTAAATTGTTTTGTGTGTCCCATCACACGGATTTTTTTGGTAAAGAGTGTTGGTTTATTTAAGATTAATAGATTTTTATTATTGTTTGTTTTTCGTATAAAATCCAATTGTTATTGGTGTATATGTCATCGAAAACAATGTTGTATTATTACAACTTAATAATATTATATTTTGCATGAATTTAGAAAGTAAGATCTGTCGATACTAAACTTAAAATATATTAATTTTAGATTAAATCAACAGACATAATAATATTTATATTGGACATAATAATATCTATATTATGTTTGTTGTTTCTAGCTCATTGCTTAAGTAGTTTATATCATGATTATTTAGATTAAAATATTTTCTACCAACAACCAGAGTAAGAAGAATGATGCAAAGTTTACAAACGGTAAAACAGAAACATTCTGAAATTTCTTATTTCCAAAATAAAATTTGCTCTGCAAAAGAATAATATAATAAAAGAAAGTTAATCAATTAATAAAAATATCAAAATTTAGATTAAATGTCATTATTTTTTAACAAAGCGGACAAAAACAGTAGTGGACATGTCTGTTTTATGAAACTACGGTTCGGAAACAAATTTAGTTCTACAAAAACGTTTAAAGTAAATTTAATTTTAAAATATTAAATTCTGTTATCAAGAATAAAGTTAATAAATGTCATTAAGCTAACCCCGCCAAGCCGTATCTGATGAAAGTTTCGTGCCGTCGCGTCGCGTCGTCTATTGACGACAGCCGTACTTAAAGGGTTGACTATTCTTTACTATTAGTTTAAACTAACATTTAATTAACATTTAAATTTTTAATAAATAAATTAAAATAATTCAAGTTATATTTTTTTACGACTTACCTGACTCCTATTCTTTGACCTTACGTACCTCATAGGGATTTTGTCTCCAAAACGATCCTCTTCCATCCCTTTCTCTCCTCTACCGTTCTTTGCCATTGCTTGACCTTCAACCTTTTCATGTCCCTCTCTGTTCCTGGTCTTATAGGGTTCTTACATTCCATGTGTCGAAGGTCAACTCCTTGTATCCTTTGCAATGGTCGTTGTCGTGTAATCCAGTCCGATATCCGAGGCGTTTGTTTTGGTTTCGTAACTTGCTTATTTTTGGGGATGAAGTTGTTGGTTCCACGTCCTACCCCCTTTTCGGAGGACCATTTCTCTCGCTCTCGCTCTGACCAGATCTTCTATACGGGTTGGTTACCCCATTTTAAACCAAGCTGCTCAGGTGTCCAGAGTGCACACCTCTTTTAGGTTTCGTGGAGGTGAGAGTCGGAATTGTGTAGGAGAGGCTATGTTACAGACTCTTCTTGTATGTCTATCTTGTGGTACGCATGCACTACCCCAGTGTTCTTCAACCGGTGTTCCATGGAACCCTAGGGTTCCACAAAAACATTCAGGGATTCCGCGAATCAATGCTTTAAAAATCTGAACTTTAACCGGCCTGGCGCGGCCTTTACAACTAGAGACGTTGCGTTGCGCCGCTCACTGGAACAGGTGTGTCGATTGGAGTTTCATATTGGAAGTATTCATTTGCTCAGTCGCTCAGTCGCTTATGTTGGACGATAACGACGCAACATTGCCCTTATAAATAATTTCAAATATCTGCTGTAGATTTATTGTTAAATTCTTAGAAAGGCAAAAACGGGAGTAAGTTAATTAACATACATATTTTAGATTACTGCGATGTGGAACTAGTAAGTCGTTTGAAAAATGCGAAAGATGGATTCACTCTGCAAATGGACGAATCTACAGGTGTGCCTGGATTAGCAATTTTGCTACTTTTCGTGAGATACATACACGAATCCAATTTTCAGGAAGATATACTTTTTTGCAAAGCTCTGTCAACTCAAACAGCAGGCGAAGAAATATTTAATTTACTTAATGCATATTTTGAAAAACATTCAATTTCTTGGAACTTATGTCATAATATTTGCACTGCTGGAGCCAAAGCTATGGTTGGTGTTATAAAGGACGTAATAGCACGTATAAAGAAACTAGTTTCAAACATCAATGCCAAAGCCATTGCTACATTGTCTACATAGTCAGGCTCTCGCTGTTAAACGAATACCAAAAACATTGCAAGAAGTTCTCAATGAGGCGGTTAAGATGGCGGTTAATTTTATCAAATCTAGACCCCTAAATACCAGGCTATTTGCCCTATTGTGCGATGATCTGGGAAGCTTACGTAAAAATCTCCTTCGTTATACTGAAGTTAGATGGTTATCCAGGGAAAGGTTCTGACCAGACTCTGGGAATTGCATGATGAAATTCGAATGTTTTTATCTGTACGTTAATTTTACTAAATAGTACAGTTTTTAAGGTCAATAGTAAAGTAAACTCGATCAAATCGAAAATCAACCTTTGGGAGGAATGCGTCACCAAAAATAATACGGAATGTTTTGCTAATTTAAAGGATTTTCTGGCAACCAATAATTTCGCATTCGACCAGAATTTAAAAAAATAATATTTTGGAACATTTAAGGAACATTTTATATTAAGAAAACCGGTTTTACCGGAAATTAAATTGTTAGGTAAAAATTGTTTTTTATCTTATTTGATTTGATCTTCATTCTATGCAACGAGTTGCATTGAGCATTATGCATGTTAACAAGTGAATTTATATTTGAATTTCTGGCATTAAAAGTTAAACCCTGAAATAAGTTTGAAATTATAATATGCTTTAGAAGCAAATTCAAGAAATAAGACAAGTAGAATTAGCAACTCCTTTGCTGTATTTGCATAATCCACAAAACTTATCCAGTTCAGCAAAGAAATCTATGGTATATTTTCTGTGTATTTTCTGGAGTGATGGTCTGGAATATTATCAAATTCTTATGCGGAAACCGATTCTTATTAAGAACAAATCGAAGAAACTACTCATCACAGTAATGTTTTTTTAAAGGAAGTCAAAATCAATTCATAAGTTACTTGAAGACCCTGAAGAAAAACTGACAAATCCAACTGAAAGTTGAAGTTTTTGTTATTTTATGTAATTAATGTGTAATCCTTATTTTTTATATTTTAACTTATTGATTTCGGTTGTTGTAATTTTTCGACAAAAATTCGAAAACCGGATAAAACCGGTTTTTAAAAAAATTTGGAATTCGAAAACCGGTTTTTCAAAAAAAACTGTTTTTGTATAAACCCAAAGCACAACGAAGTAATTAATTTTCTTAATATTTTTTCTTTTGATAACAATTTCATTTCTATGTATGTATGGTACAAATATTTTATATAGAATTTATAATTTTGTTTGAATAAATGCAAATTTATTTATTATGAGACTTATACAAAATTTTTATAGCAAATGCAGGTACGAACCTTGTTCATAACATGTAATGCGATGCTCTCCCTTAATCAAAGTGTTACTAAACAGAGGGTTCCATAAAAAAAAATCTCTAAAAAGGGTTCCACGGGGTGACAAAGGTTGAAGAACACTGACTGCACTACCCTATTAAAACCTCCTCTCGTATCGAAATCATTAACGTGTGTATTTTTTATTTTGTGATAAATTAGGGGTGGGCAAATCTTTTGGCCACGTTTGGTATGAAAACTTGACCATGGGCCAAACTATTTTTTTTTCAATTTTTTTTTTAAATAATTTATTGTGTATTATAGTTACATAGTATAGAAAAAAGGAAGTTTATAATAACATTGAATACAGAAATACACAAATGGACATGTTTCAGATATCATAAGGAATTCCTCGGTATTCCACATGCCCAAGAATTTTTAATAGTTATTTGATTACCACGACCGTTGCATATGTTATGATATAGGTTTTTTAACATACTCGCCTAAACACCACAATATTGCTAGGTTTTCGCATATTGGAGAATATATACTTGTAAAATGAAGAACACCCGTAGAGAACACCCGTAAATGTGCAGTGTCTATAAAATAGTAGAAGGTAGATCATAAAGTAAAAATCAGGCCTGGTAAACATAATAAGTATGCCCTGGGTCCGAGCTATGTCCGACCGCATTTGTTCATCCGAATTTGTTTTTCCGAATAATCTGACTGCTAACTTACCAACTTTACAAAGAGACAAACTTAGACAGACACAAACATTTCCAATCTAACAATGATAGGGAATTATATAATCTTTGGGACCATTTCATAGACAATGAAAAGGGGGGTAGCAATTTTCAACAACCTAGCACAAGCAATGATAAGGGGCAGTACGTTACTTGTATTGGTACCATATCAATGAAAAGGGGCAGTAATGGTACCATATCAAAAATGTGAGGGGCGGTACAATCTTTGTACGGGTATCGTAACATAGAGCTGTGATTAGGGGTAAGTAATCTTCCAAACCTATCATTAGAAATGATAAATGGGGCAAGATACTTTGAACCATCATTGCAAAGGGAGAAAGCAACTGTCGTACTTCTCATACACTCTCTCTGTATGAGAACAACCAGCAAATGGCTGCATTATCGAAAATGTAGAAAAATACAATAGAACACATGGCCGCAGTGTTTGTAGGGCTGAAAAATAGCCTCGATATCCCCATTGGGGGAGGGAAAAATGCCATAAGCATGCTTTCGGGATTTTTTGTGGCTTTGTTTATGCTGGGATACAAATTTAGATCCTTCCTTGTGTGTGCTATGTATAGATTAATTTGTAATTGCTTTCTCAGTGAAGTAATATTGTCATATCAAAAAACCTAACCTCGACAGCCCGGCACATGTTTTTTACACTAATGTAAATGTATTCCAATTCAAAAGAGTGAAGCTGCACTGATGAGAGAGAGAGATCTCCAAACGCGTCTACAGATAGCTATTCACGTGGGTTAAATAGAAAGATGTGATCTTAAAAACAATGTTATTTATGTAGTTCTTGTTTACTGCCACGAAAGTGGACTGGGGCGTAGTAAATAGCAGATAAATATCTGTTGTGTTTCAATATGAAATTTGTATTGTAGTCTTAAAAAGACTTAATAATATTATAAAGCTACATAAAGGTTGAATATATTTCTATATTCAAACTATATTCCGCTTTAATAAGTTGGAATAATCTATATAGTTTTATAAGAAAGAAATCAAAGATAATATGACAGAATTCCTCAAAGACAAAATACAAAATTATCATAATTTAAATGAAATCGAGGTTTCTTAGATAAATTAGTATTAACACGTTTCATCCTAATAACAGGCACAAAAAATTCAATAAACACATATAAAATCTTGCGTAACCGTTCAATTTATAATTGATGTTCCACTATTCCAGTTTTCTTCGTACGCGCACTTTCGAATGTAAAACTTATTTCTTGTGGAAAAATCAAGATATTGATTTGAGTTTATTTATTTAACGAATTAATTAATAAAAATACATTTTTTTTTGTTAATTCACATTTTATCTTTTTATTAATATAAATGATAAGGAAGGTATAATTTTTTTTGAGGAATTTGCTGTTAAAAAAACCTATAAATATTTATAAATTAATGGAAAATGTCATAATGAATCAAATTTAAAGGATGTAGTAATATAATTTGCTAGTAAATATTAGTGCATATTACCTATTTGCCTATATTATATATACTTATTAAAGATCCGTTGTAATCAACAACGAACCCTTATATTATCGATATGTCCGTCCGTCCGTCCTTCCGTCTATCTGCAGTTTAGCTCAGAGACTATTAGAAATATAAAACTGTAATTTGGCATAGATATATAGATTAGTCACGCCGACAAATTGGTAAAATAAAATCTTGAAACACAATTTTTTAGGGTGCCACCTCTACACGTAAAGTGGCGACGTTTTCTTTTTTCGTCTACCCCATGGTGTGGGGTGTGGTTGGATAGGTCTTTCAAAAATATTAAAGGAAGAAAATAATATTTCGAGATCCGTTTGTGAAATATTAAGCTTTAAAGTGCTAATTTTTGTTAGAGTCAAGTCCCCGTACAGCAATATATTATTGGTTATGTTTAACGTCAAACTCGAAAACATCATTGTCGAGCTGATTAAGTTATTGGTTATGGAATTTTTTAGACATTTGAGTCTTAAGTCATAAGAGTAAGAATGGCAACTACGGAACCCTACACGGAAAAAAGTACACTTTAAAAATTATAGTTTAAATAGTAGCAGCGGCCTTACGAATACAAATTTGTAAAGATTGCAGTCGGAAACTGTAATTTTAACACAAGCAATTTTTAGTTTTTACAGTTTCAAATTCGTAAGGCCGCTGCTACTATTTGAAACTGTAATTTTTAAAGTGTAATTTTTTCCGTGTAAATTGCGCGTGGCCCGACATTCATTTGGCCGTTTTATTATGGATTTTACGGTAAAAGTACGTCGTTTGGAAAATGTACACAATTACCGGCATATGTACACATATACTTTCTTGGTTGGTAAATGTAAGTTCAACTTACATTTACCAACTGTTTCCGGAAAATATGTACATATAACTAATGATTTTGGCAAATGTATAGAGGTTTACGTTAACACACAAAGAGTCAGGGCTGTCAGACAAGATTTTTAAAAACACCTAATATTTACTTTTTTGGGCATGATTAGGTCTTATAAATAATGAATTTCGAATTACAATAAAACAATAATATTTATTATACAAGCGGAAAAACTAAGGTATAATGATCGTATTCTTATAATCTTTTTTTAAATAAATTATGTTCAAAATGTATTAATTGTTTTCATGTATAACAAAATAATATAAATTATTACATATACATTTTGACACTTTTACCGGTAAAAGTAGATATAAGAAGCTGATCTCAAATTTAAACTCACATTTACCTATCAAATTGGTAGATGTATACATATACCGGTAAATGTTTACATTTGCGTATTGCCATATGCCAGAAACCTATATGCCAAAAACCTATTTGCAAGGTTTCGGTTTTTCATGGTCCAATCATTACTTTTCTCTTATTTTTCGCTACATTTTCGGTCTTACATGGTTTTATCTAAATTTTATGTCGTTTCTATTGACTAAAAAGAAATATTTAGCGTATCAATATTAGTCTCGATTAACACGGATTTGAATTACACGGCGTTTCATGACGAACAAACCAAGTACGGTTTTTTTTTTATCCAAATAAACTATTTACATTAACTATTTGTAAAAATTAAAAACACCATTTAATAACATTTTAAATAATTGTTTGATTTTTTTTTCAAATCTGCATTATCGAATACTTTCATTAAAAATCATTCCCCGTCATTTTTTCCAACAATAAATTGCTTCTATAAATAAACTATGTAAATGAGAGACACATTTAATAACTCGGTTAGCGAATTTTTTCCTTTCAATAAATGCTAATGTGATATTTTATCAGAAAATTATCAATTGGAATATTCCGTAACTTAGTCACTTTATAACGCTATTAATAGGTGTAATAAATGTTTTTTTTAAATCTGCATAAAATTCACCTGACAACAAACGTGTAGTTCTTAACGGTATTAACTAGTTCCCGAATAATTACGCAGGTATTATATATATATATATATATATATATATATATATATATATATATATATATATAATATATATATATATATATGTTGTATTTGAGTTTTTCGCGGATAGATACCTGTGTTGTATTGTTTTCTCGGGGATTCCGCGTTGATGTTGAGGGTTGGTTCTGAAAAGAACCGGATTCTCGACGTTTCGGCGAACTAACATTCGCCATTCTCAAGAGATATATGCGTCCGTGCGGGTCAACGGTTAGACGCATACTGACATATATACTAGATACTAGACAGTATGCGTCTAACCGTTGACCCGCACGGACGCATATATCTCTTGAGAATGGCGAATGTTAGTTCGCCGAAACGTCGAGAATCCGGTTCTTTTCAGAACCAACCCTCAACATCAACGCGGAATCCCCGAGAAAACAATACAACACACATATATATATATATATATATATATATATATATATATATATATATATATATATATATATACAAGAAAAGTGGAACTCATAAAATTGCAAATATTAAAGTTTTCTAATCTACAAAGCATGAGTCACAAATATTAATTGGTCTATAAATCTTATTATGAATATCTAGCTGACTATAATTTTTAGTATCCATAAAATTTAGCTAACACCTTAAAATTTTGTGGAGAAAATACTTTTATATATACATTTGGTAAATAGTTAATAATTATATAACAATTTGTGAAAAACAGGGGTTCAACTTTTTTGTTTCTATGAGGCACATTGGAAGAATTCAGTTTTTGTTTTTCAGAGTTTTTGGCCACAAGCGAGAAAAGCTTATAAAAGTATACCATATAATGCCTTCCTCATTCATACGTTTCCAAGAAATCAGTGACAAATTAATAGTATCCTGATTTTAAACTACATATAAAAAACGTAAGAAGTTGAACATTAAATTTTTTGTTGAACATTGTAGAGTACTAGAGTAGTAAGTTCAATAACAAGTAAATGCTTAATCCTAAGATAACAATTAATACTTACAAATTACATCGTTTAGATCAGCTAAGTTTGCTTCGATGCACGACTCAGATCGATGCAACAAATATATAGCATATCTTAGCAACAGCTTGTCGAATGTTTCGTTTTAAGTCTTCCAAGGTTTCAAGTTCGTTTTGATAAACTTTAGATTTTGCACGACAAAATAAGAAATAATCCAAAGGCAACAAATCCGGAGAACGAGGAGGCCACAACTGATCCCCCCCCCCTAGGAAATCAGACGACCAGGAAAGAACTCTCCTACAGATACTTGAGGCCTTTTACCATCTTGCTGATACCAAATATCCTTTATCGGTAATCGGAGTTGAGCGATGGCGTCCATTAAGAAGCAACTCCACATAAAGTTCACTATTGACAAGTACTGCGTTTCCCATTTCATCTTCAAAAAAATACGGTCCCAATACTCCAACTAATCATATTGCACACCATAAAGTTACCTTTGAGAATGCAGCTCTTCTTCAAATATAATTTAAAGGTTTTCAGCTGATCAGTAACGTAAATTGTGTTTGTTCCTCTCCCCCATGCAAATGAAAATGTTCATCTCGTGTAAAGAGTAAACGTAAAGTAAACGTAAAAAGTAAGAGTAAAAAGTAAACATGAGTTTCGGTCTGTTACAAGAAGTTTTTGGGCTTTTTGACATTTGTAAGGGCGATAGAGTAAATCTTTCTTTAAAATTGTTCTTACCAACCCACGTGATATTTCTACTTGCTGCGATAAACGACGCACGGATTGATTGGAATTTTCAATTCTGTTCCAAACTTGTAAAGTATTCACTTTAGTTGTAGCTGCTTTTTCCTCGCTGCAAGTTTAGTATCCTTAAGAGTACCCGTTCGACGATATTTATCGACCCATCTTGCAATTCTCCTGCAATTTGGCGGCGCTGGAAAGTTAAACAGTTATGTTAGGTTAGGTTTTTAAAAAAACCTAACCTAACATAACTGTTTAACTTACTAATCTAACCTCTGAGTTTGAATAATTGTGTTCGTTCTAATAAAATGCTGTACACAAGAAATCCTTTGCTCAATCGGCTACCGCTCCATCAAAAAAAAAACTTGAAGGTTCACTTCATGTTGGACAGTTTAATTACTTCTTTTTGTTTTTATTAGGTAGAAACTGGACACTCAATTTGTCACCGTTTATATGAAAATATTTCGTTTTCATTCGGAAATAAAATATGTATAAAGGTTTATGGTAGTTTATGGCGTTGATAGAAATAAATTTAAATTATATGGTTTTGGTTTTTGTACACGTTTACTGTATAGGCCATATTGGAACGTGCGGCCCGCGATTGCGAAACCAAGCTCTGGAATGTTATTTATACTATTATACAACAAATAGCCAATGATGTGATTCTTGGAATTAAGTAACGATTAGGTTTATAATCTCTAGAATTAGATATCAAATTGGCAATTATGTAGTTTTTTTAATCAATTAAAACTCACTGTACTTTAACCTTTAAATGCATTGTGGTGTAAATTTGCAACATGTGTACAACATCCAAATCGCTTAATAAAAATAATAACACATAAAGGGTCATTGTTGCATATTGGCTACAGTATGTTCCAAATGTAAGTACGAAGTTTTTGTATTAAATGGAACCATATGACTTATAAAGGTATAAGTTATATCTGATAATTGTCAGTTACCGTCTACCGTTTGCTGTATCATTTTACGTGCATTTCTAGTGGTTTTGAATTCGAAATATATCTCGAGAAATGAGCAACAATTTTGATATTCTATATGAAAAGGTATGTTCTATAGTTGTATTTATATAGAATTATTTATATTTATATAATCCAGCAGGAATACGTGAGTTTGAGTTTCTTGCAGATTTGCAACATTATGCTTTGAGAGTTCATAAAATTTTAATCAAGTTGAATCACTAAGGGACCAAGAATTAGCTAAAATTTGGGAAAATATGTCAGACAGTGAAAACAGTTTTTCCGCTTCGGATAGTATTGTAGATCCAAACTATGTGCCTAGCGATACAGAAGAATCTTATGAAGAAGATCAAAATGAGTCCCAGGAAAAAGAAATGGATAACAAAAATAATCGACGTAATGAAATACAAGAGAATGAAAGTTATCAAGTGAAAACATGTTCATAAGTGGATATCTCTTTCAATGGAGAGATATCCAATAAAAAATTATCCAAAAGAAAAGTGATTTGGAAAAAGCAAATGTGCTAATAAATTACTACCAGCTGACAATCATGGTAACACTGGTCTTTCGCCAGAAGTTTTATAAAACTAAACTCCTTACCCCTTAATTTCTTCAGTTACTTCTTGTTTAATGAATTGTTTGATAAAATTGTTGAAGAAAACAACTTATATGCCACCCAAAAAAATCCTAACAAACAAATGAATTTGTCTGCAAGCACCGTAAAGCAATTTCTATGAATTTGTTATTACATATATGTGATACATTTACCAAGTGTTAGATCTTATGCGAAAAATGTGGTGTGGTTTTGTGTTTTAACAAAAAAAAAATAATTGTTTCAAAAATGTTCATGCATAATTTTATAAATGTATTTGTGCACAATGTTGCATTATTGCAACAATAGCAATTTTTGAAAATAAAGCATAATTTTTGTATCTTAATTTTTTTAGTATTTCTCCCTTTTTCATCAATAGCTTATTTCCAACAAAAACAAAAGAAAAATACAAAATTTAAAAAAATCATGCATTTAAGGGTTAATTTACAAAAATAACATATAACAAAAATTAGGCTCTTAGTTAGATAGCAATTCGACTATATTGTTATTCCTAAAATTAGTTTACAATTTAGCCCTGGTGCTATTTCTAGAGTTAGATAAAAATTGGCCATATTAAAAAAAGGGGGAATTTAGTTATTCCATGAAGTTGAAAATATAATAAAGCTATAGTGTAATTATCTATTTCTAGAAATTGATAATTAGGCTGTGACTTGAATTGTTCATGAAATTAGACAAATGAGATTAAAGTTAATTGCATTTTGGACAGATCTATCTAAGTAAAAAATAGCACGAAAGTGAAACTTAACATTAAAATTTAACAATTAAAAAAAGGAAAAAGTTAACATTAAAATGAACGATATAGATAAGCAAGTAAATCCAACTTCTTCAGATTAAGATAGCTATACAGGGTGTTAGGTAAACATGCTGCAAAAATTCAAGGGGTTGTTCCTTGGCTTATTCTAAGAATATTTTGTCCTTTGATGATTTCTGAAAAACCCTTTTGTTTCGAAGATACAGACTGAACAAAATTTGCGACAACCATATTCGATATTATTTGATATCATTAATGTAAATAAAAGCATGGCGTACGACAATGAGTTTATCAAGTAAAAAAATTGTTAACGATAACTTGGAACGGCTGTTTTATCTACTAACATACACGTGCATTTCATTTCAATACGTATCGTCAGTGATCATCACCTGTGTCGGTCGAAGTTGTTTACAATAAGTGATGTTTGGCTGTATGACGTGCCTTTAATAGTCAGTGAAGTCCTCTACCATGTATACGAACCATATATGGACTTGCTGACAATTCAGTACAGGCTAGATGATTGTAGATTGACTGGTTTCCTAGCCGTAATATCCCCGACCGAAAAATCTTCGAAAACATTCATTGATGTATTCGTGAAACAGGCAAATTGAAACGAAATGGAGGGTCAGGAAGATTAATTGCAGTAAGAACGGTACAACTGGAACAGAATGTGCTAGACATGATAGAGGAAGATCCAAGTACTTCTACGTGACAAATTGCCATAACTTTAAATGTAAGTGATTGAACAGTTTAAAAAAAAATTCTTAAGGGCAATTTGTTGTATCCATACCACATTCAACGTGTTCAGGCACTACTACCTGCTGATTATCGTCCACGTATTGCGTTATGCCAATAACTTTTACAAACATTAGTTCAAATCCCTCAATTCCTGACAAAGATTCTTTTCACCGATGAAGCCAGTTTCTCAAGAAATGCAACAAGAAATTTGCAAACAACCATGTGTGGGGAGATGAAAAGCCGCATGAGCTATGTGAAGATCGATTTCTACGTCAGTTCTCCTTGAATGTTTGGGTTGGAATTGTAGGTGACTATTAGGGCATCCAAACCGCTTAAAACCGAACTCGATTAACCGGGTTTTCTGTTAAAATTTACGTAACCGTAAAACCGGGTTTTTCTCGAAAAACCGAAAGTCTGTTTTTATTTTTTTTTAATTTTTTTCTTCAAGAAATTTTTTTTATTTTTCTAGGGTTATTCATGAAGTATTATATTGTATATTTATTTGTACTCATATAAAACGTAAGAGCAGTAAATAACGTTTCACTCCAAATTTCTTTTGAACTCCAAAAGAAATTAACGCAACCTTACAATTAGAAGAAAATTTGCCAAAATTCAACCAGTTACGGATTCCCAGCAATATTTTACACAGGAAAACCTTCTATAAATACATTTTTTATAGAGCAAAACACGAAATGAATTATTTTTTAATCGCCCCAAAATGATGAAAGCATTGAAATATTCAAAGCCGCAACACAGATAAGGATTCTTGTCTAGTTGAATCCTTGATCTTGACATATATTTTCAATTGCTTGTCTTTTTGCCCTAGATCAACGAACAATTTCGAACAATCGAAAAAACAAAAACCTTTAAAAAAAGGCCAAACTTTAATATTTCTTTTCCTGTGATGTTTTCAAGTATAAATTTAACCTATCTAGCGTTTTTAATTTGTCCTATCAAAGATTGAATTGGTCCTTCAAAGTTAAATTGTGTACTTTTAAGTTCAAAATCGTGTTTGGAAGTAAATGCGAAATAGATCGCAGGATAATGTGGCCGAACCATATCAGGAAGCAACTGGATGTACAGCTGAAAAAATGTACTGGCTTATAGGAAAGAAATCCAAGCTATTCCTGCATAATAAGTCTTCATATGCAAGACCATACTAATGCCAATCTGGACCTACGGCATTCAGCTCTGTTGGACAGCCAGCAACTCCAACATAGAGATCCTACAAAGATGCAATCCAAAACACCGAGAACCCTAGCGAATGCTCCGTGGTATCTAACCAATGCTACATAAATACCTGGGAACCGACATAGTCAAGAACATAGCCCAAAAGCTATGCACTCACTACGAAAACCATCCAAACGCGCTGGCACTCAGCTTGCAAGACCGAGAATTAATCACAAGGAGACTGAAGAAATTCAAACCGGTGGACTTGCACGATTTCGCACAACCTAACCTTCCAAGACTAAAAAACCCCAACAGAGAAAAATAGAGCAGCGTGTGTCATCTCTACATCTATACTGTCTACAGTCATCAAAGCTAATAAATGTTGCATACTACAAGAGAGCTTGTACTTTCATGTAATGTAATGAAAATTAAAAAAAAAACGTCTTTTTAGGTACGAAATTGACGTTAGTTTGAAAGGACCTTTCTCTCTCATATTTTAATTTAAAATGTTCTTTCAAATAAAATATTTAATGAATATTGCAAATTGAATACATATACTATAAAATCGAACTCCTATAAAATTTTATTTTAGCCCAAATATGAACAACGACAAAAAGTCAGGGGTATGGAAAACATTCCAAAAAGTAACCGAAAATACGGCAACATACACTATGTGCAATTAAGTTTTAAAAGGTAATACTCAATTTAGTTATTTTTATACTTAAAACCGGATTTTAACCGGTTAACCGGTTTTTTACTCTACGAAAAACCGAAAACCGGTTTTTGAAATTCAATCGGTGTTTTGGATGCCCTAGTGACTATCTAACTGGACCAGTATTTCTACCAGTGAGTCTTACAGGTGAGATGTATCGCAACTTTTTGGAAGAAACACTCAGACAAGACAATTATTATTGATTCAATTATAATAAATTTTAAATTATTCAATATTCAATTGAATTATTTAATTACAACTAAATTTTCATTAAATATATTAATTGGAAATTGAGTTTATGGAATCGAAACGGATATTTCTGTAATTAGAAATGTAATTGGCTTTCCCGATTTCCTCTCAAACCAAAACAAAAAAACAAGATTTTATTTCTCCAGCAAACATTAATATCCGCAACTTTCTGTCTTTAATACATTTTTTCTTTCCGAGACACTTTATGCATCGTGATTTTTCCAACTGCTTATTCAGGTATCTCATTAATTCTTATGCAATTCAATGTCATAACTTAAACAATTGTAACTTTCTTATGTAAAAAATAATAATAAATAACGCGTGTGGGTTTGGAACGCGCGGCGGAAGTTTTTATTCTTCTAATGACTATTATGTTGTTTTATATTAATAGACTCGATCAATTATTAATTATTGCCTCCAAACGATTTATGAATATATTATTAAATTACAGAAATCGTTTTATTAATTGTTGTATATATTTATAGTCTCTAATCCTCTTTTGATCTTTAATCTTGGGTTTTTCTAATATAAATAAGAAAACAAAGAGCTTGATAAATAAGACAAACAGTAACAAGATAAATAATAGCAATTTATTTTTAAAATATTCGCCAAAAAAACTTAATAGGGGAAAATTAATAATAGGGGGACCGGAAAGTTATGTCGGTTCTTCGCATGCCGTTTCTCCGAATGATATTCGTTTGTCATCAGCTCACTGTATCGCTGCCCACTTTTTCAAAGTTGTGCCTCTTGTTTCCTCGTATATAAATAAATCTATTTTTTTTTGTAATTTATGGTGAAGTGGCAGTCCAAGAACAAGAAGAGGCACCATCTTTGGCATTCTATACTTTTTGAGTTTTACAGGGGTAGTAACGCAACAGTTGCTACCAAAAACATTTACGATGTTTATCCAAATTCATTAGACGTTCGTAAAGACGTTCGCCAAAGGTGGTTTTCTAAGTTAAAATCCCGTAATTTTGATCTTTCCGACTCGTATCGACCAGGAATACCAACAACTTTATACAATGACAAGGCCGGAAGTGTAAGCAAATCCGTGTCAGACTATCGAGGAGCTGTCAATCACTCTAAACCAACATTGATCGGCCATCCAAGAACATTGCAGAAAGTAAGCTAGATTGGGAAAGTAAGCAGAGTAGGTGTTCGTTCGATCAAGTTGTTGTGGAGTATTGGCGGGATGGTTCATTTTGTAGTGCTAACACCAAACAGATGCACAGTAGACAAACTGTGCATGCAGACCTTTACTGTGAACAATTGGATCGAGTGAATCAAATTTTTTTTGAATCGAGTTTTTGTCAACAAAAAAGGCGTTATTCTAGACCGCTCTGCACAAGGCGAAAAAAAATAGGTAATTGGGTTGGGAGGTATTGCGTCACCCACCATACTCGCCCGATATTGCGCCATAGGATTTACATATATTCCGATTGCTACAACATTTTATAAGTCGAAATAAATTTTAAAATTTAGATTATGTCGAAAATGCCATCTCCAGATATTTTGCACAAAAACCAATTAATTTTTATTCAACCGATATTGAAAATGTGCACACTAGATGTCAGTTTGACATTAAAGTGACAATAAAGAGGGTGGTTAAATCTTTGATAAAAATAAAAATTTGTTAAAAACCTGTTTCTTTGAATTTAATGTGCAAAAACGACATTACATTTCGGTCCCTCAATAGTCAGTGGTTTTTTTTCTATCAAGTTGGTATTAATCGATCAGCACAATATCAAAACAGAGTTTTGATTCATATTTTTCTTGTACCGAAAATTCGCAAATAACACTGAAACTGTGCGAAATTTTGGAAAATGTTTCAAATAAAAGTTGTAGAAAATTAAATTTCCTATAAGAAAGTTTGTCACCTACTTATTTTTATTTTGAAAATAATTATTTTCAATATTATTAGAAAAAAGTTTGTGTTTGTAAAGATTGTTATAATTTGATAAAATTTGTAATATAGTTTACTCAAAAATAAAACCTTTATTCGAGGATAAATTATTTTTTTATTATTCAAAGAAAGGAATTGTATTTGGTTTCAAAAGTGTTAATAAATGAGTTAATTGTTATTAATTTTTGATAAGAATGTTTAAATTTTAAAATCACTAAATAGCTAATTATACATAGTTAAAGAATTGATGTTATTAATTAGAATGATTAAAACACCATTTAAATAAACAATTACTACAATAATCAACAAGACAACAATATTACGAGATAAATGAAAACTAACTGTTGCTGAGATTTCACAATGAATTAATTATACACCTTGCTGTAAATAACACTCGCGGATACTAATTATTTTACATATCTTTATTGTTCCATCAATAATAAACAATTGTTTGCATTACTACTAATTATGCCAAAGTGAATAATTCTATTATGGAACATATTTTTTGCTCGCAGGATATTCAATTACAAAAAAATAATTTGTTGTAAATAGTTTGTTCGTGTCATAGGCAAATTCCATTTGGCTTTAAGTACAATTGGTAATTAAAAGGAGTAATTAGTGGTGTTTAATACCAATCCGGTTAGTGTGTGTGTAACGGTTTGCTGTAGAATGGGGACAATAAGACAGAAGAGAATTTATAGATGAGACTTGTTATCATCGCGAAAATTTTTAGTTAAAAATGAGAACAAAACCTTGATTAGATTTTTATATATTACAAATAGATTTTATATAAAAACGTTCAGACTAGACAGACTGTCTAGTCTCAAGAGAAACTAAAACTGTATATGATAATTTCCTTCAATTAATACGTTCATTAAAATATCCAAAGCAATGAAGTTGTACTTATTTCTAGCATCCAATTAAACATATTTTACGACGAAATGCAATTTCTCCCATTTTTTAATTGATGACAAATTTACAGTCGAATATTATAAAACGTTATCTGTTCACGACGAAAATATGCAAATTGAGGCCTAGTTTTGGTCCTTGGCGGATGGATGAACCGTTCGTCGCCATATCCTCGGTATATCTAATATCCTCGAATATCCAATTACTTAACAGTTTCAACATTTAATTATAAACTAATGAGATCGTTTTCTCAACCAACAAACGTCTTTTAGTGTTAAAATATGTGATTATTTAACTGTATATTTTAATATATTTCCTCTCACAACTAGAAAAAATTAACAATTACATTCTATATTATGAAACTATACATAATATAGCTTTGTCCATAGCGAAAAATTTCTTAGACAGATTGTCTAGACCAGGGATGGCGAACGAATGGCACGCGTGCAATTGATGGCACACGACAGAATATTTTGGCACTCTACGATCAAAACGGCATTTTAGGTTAAAAGTACAAAGTTCACCACGAATTCTTATATTAAAAACGAACACGAGTGATCCTACGCTATGGAGTGATCGGGCGCAGTGCGCGGGGCGGCTGCGGCTTGTTTGTCATATAAAATTGTCATACGAAGGCGACAAGTTACTTGGCTGCAAATGTCATTGCTCGACATATTAAGCCTTTTCAAGGGGGGAGAGTTTTTGAAGGAAGCCCGGTTAGCATGCGGGCCCTCACTTTTTGAGGATTTCGATAATAAAGATAATACAGATAATTCATCGTATCAAAGATACTCGATCCTCTATCTAGAAACACCATAAAAGAAAGAATCTTAAAACTGGCCGTAAATGTAACAGATTAACAAAAAATTGACATTAACTCCGCTCCTTTTATATCGCTATGTCTTGACGAAAGTACTGACGTCACTAAATCTGCACGTCTAGCTGTTTTTGCTCGATATTGCGTTGGAAACGTCATTATGGAAGAATTAATTGCGATAACACCCTGGCTAACAACTACAAAGGGCACAGATATTTATACGGCAGTTAAAAATTCGCTTGCTCAGAAAGAAATTGATCGTTTTTATTAATGGGCTCGGCGGAAACAAACACTTGCATTGCTTCTTTGCTGTGCATCACTGATCTTTTCCTTGGTTTCGGCCTCACACTAGTAATTAGGGGATCGGAGCTGAGCAATAATCTGTTAATAACATTTAAATTCCACTGCTCTCCCGAGAATTTAAAATTACCTCTAAAATCACTTTGATTCGTATTATCAGGTTGTAGTCAATATCGGTAAATTCGGCTGCCATCTCCGGATTGGCGAAAAATCTCCTGCTAGTGTTACCATCATTAGTGTTGCCGTATCCAGCTTTAGGCACTTCCATCTAGCGTGCAATATAGAAAGGCCAAATTGTAATTCGTTTGTGGAGACATTTCTTGTAATATTAAGGTCATTAAGGTATTGGAGGTAGCATTGAGGAGGTATACATTGGAGGTAGCACCACAAATGTAGCATTTGATAGTTGAGGTAGTTGACGTGGCAGCATTGCATACTTTGGCATCCACCATAGTTAGCGTCAATAAATGCATAATCGACATAGAGCTCTTTCCTTATAGGAATTCGCTATTTTGTAAAGCGTTTATAGCTTCTTCTACATAGGCGATTTCGGATTTTGTGAAATCCTCTGTTTCTTTGACAAACCGTATCCTCATTGGTTTCAAGAGGGAGTTGGATTTTGCCAAACAACTTTTTTTTTTATGCTACAAACCAATTTCAGTGCAACAAAGCTGCTTTGAAAAATATTGCTGTCTGTGGAATCTTCTTCCTGCATCTTCTGTTTATATTGTGTTTGTTGCGATCCGTACAACCCCATTTCGAAATTACCGTCAATGATTTACGCTATTATTCGCTCATATTCAATGTCATCAATACATCCTCCAAATATGTAGCCAAACGTTTTGCTGTGTGGTCCAATAAATGCTGCAATTTAATTTCAGCACAACTTTCAGTTACCCGATAGGCTGCTTTTTCCTGATCAAGTATTTTTTGCTTGCTGTACAATGGTATAACTCGGATAATAATCCTTGTTACTATTTCTAATAACTTTATATTGCCGCCTTAAGAGATCGGATTCTACAAAAATTGGTTCAAGTTGTGACTTTTTCCGTGCATTGACTTTTTGTATGCTGTTTGGTAATCATGAGCTTTCTGCGGAGGATTTTTTGAAAAAAATGTTTCAGTAACTACTGATGGTGCTCCAAGTATAGTGGACAAAAAAAATCGTTTAATAAGCTTATTTCAAATAGACGTAGGACATTCGGTTGTTGAATTCCACTGCATCTTTCACCAACAAGCCTTGTGTGCTAAGAGTGTTTTAATATCTCTTGATTGTGTATGGGGGTAGTCACAAAAATAGTCAACCTCATATCGTCGCAGGTTTTAAATAAGCGAAAGTTTGGTGCTTTGTTGGATGAAGTCAACTGGGTGTAATAATGTGTGCAGGTTGAGCCGCGGGAACGTACTTCAAAGATTTGTTGACTGCTGGCAAGAAATCAGACTATTTCTGCAAAATGATGGAAAAATACCCACAGTTGTTGGGTTTGTGGCTTTCCAAATTGATGTTTTTTACAGACATATGCCAACATTTCAAAGAATGGAACGTAACGCTTCAATGCACAAATAAAACAATGATCGTCATGACAGATCTCATTCGCTCATTTGTCGCTAAACTGCTCGTCAACTGCTCTCAAGGTACATGAGGAACCAGGCGAAGAAAAACTGATGAATTTATTTCTATAATTGATTCTTCAATCAGGGAATTTTCAGCGAGATTTTCTCAGTTCAAAAAATTATCGGAAACACTGTTTCGAAATCGGAAACAAGTTTATTATGTGCCCTGATGTTACTGGATAAACTGAACTTGTACCAACTCGATTAGTTGGAAATTGAAAAATTCGAATGGATTTAAAAATTTATTCAAAGAAGGAAAGTGTTGGAAATAATTGAAACAGAAAAATTGACAAGCAATAATAAGTGCAAATACCAGTAACAGCATTTTGGAAACATGGAATTCGTTTCCACACACATTTAACTGTTTGAAGAAGCTGGCTCGTGCTATTTCAACCATATAGTCATCTCCATATGCCTGCGAGTCATAATTTTCAGAGATGAATAACATTAAAGACTCACTTTGACAGATGACTCCAGTTCAGCATGCATTCTGCTAAAAGCAACATCTTCAACCCTAATATAAATAATTTGTCATCTAATCTGCAACAAGAGAAGTCTAATGTTATTGTGGCACTTCAAATGGCCTCATGAAATCATTTCTTTAGAAAAATTGTTGCGTTGATACATCAAGGTTCGCCACTCCTGGCCTATACACATCATCTAAAGAAATTGATTATATAGAGTGAATAATCAATCTGTGACTTAAGACTGGTCTTGACTTACTAGTTCATACTCTACTAAAAAAGTCTTTTTAGAGAAGTCTAGACAGTGACTTCTTGACAGTGAAAAGGTGATACGCGGTAGAAAAAATATATCACTCACGGTTTGCGGAGCAATTTATTTACAACCATATAATATACAAATACTAAATATACATATAATAAATATATACAAAAGATACAAACACTGTATTAAGGGAATGGCGGATCTGCACGTATACGAAGAACTTGGATATAACTTGAACAAACTTGAACTATTAATTTGGGTGGATATGATGTCTCGGAGGTGTTCGTTCTTGAACCTTAACTCATATTTTGTCTAGGTATACTGGTCCCTCCTCTGCGGGATTATTTTTCCCTCTTCGGTTATATCGTCTCCTATTGGATTACAGATTATCGGCAGAAAAATATCCTATAATAATCTTCTGACAGAACATCATTCGAATTTTTAGTGATGTTTTGTAATCTTCCCGAGGATTACACTATCGACCCTCATAAAATATTTTAGGAAATTTGTCCGAAAGTATTCTGGTAATTATTGTAATGCCCTCGTAAAACTAAACGGCCCATTGCCGCTACAATACTAAACTGACTACAGAAGACTGACTAAAGAAGACTGACTACCAAACACTAACTAAGAAGAGAGTGACTAGAGAAGACAGTGACTAAAGAAGAGATTGACTAGAGAATGATCTGATTAGAATGAGTAGAGATAAAATGCAATTTTTTTGTTCAGCAGGACAATTTGTACCATTTTTTAATTACCCGGGCATCGTCATGCGTAGTATCTTACTCAATAATAATTCCACGGCAATAAATCCCAGGCTCAATCAAACTTTTCTCGTTTTTTCGACCAGAAATTGAAAACCGCGTTGAAATGGACTACGGACTACTTTGTAACTAGGGTTTCTGGTGCGGATATCTGGTGCAAAAACCGAAACCGCATAACCGTCATAAAAAACCGCGGTTTTCGGTTTCATCTAAAGATAAATAAAAATAAAATACATTGAATTAGTGCTCTTTCAAACATTGCAAACTGTTGTTGCAAAAATGGCAACCATCAATGGTATATGAGTTCCCGAAATTCGACCTAGATTAGCAAGTTGAACTTTGAGACGACGTCGCGACGCCGCTGTCGAGGATTTTGCAACGCGGTTTTCACTATCGCTTCCTGACAAGCTTTCCCTTCAACAAAACGTCAAACTTGTTTCGCCAGCTTGAAAATTACGAAAACTACAGCGGAAAAACCAGCAGCCGCATTAGGAAATTGAACTTAGCGGTGGCGTCGCGACGCCGCTATCAAAGATTTCGCAACGCAGTTTTCAGTCTCGCTTTCCGACCACGTTTTGCTCTAACATAACGTTGAATTTGTTGCGGCAGCTGCGAAATTTCGAAAAAACAAATGCAACCAATCCTCGATGGATCTAACTTTGACCGGCCGTCACGGCGTTAGTTATCGAGCGATTTCAACGCGGTTTTCAATTTCTGGTCGAAAAAACGAGAAAAGTTTGATTGAGCCTAGGATTTATTGCCGTGGAATTATTATTGAGTAAGATACTACACATGACGATGCCCGGGTAATTCAAAAATGGTACAAATTGTTCTGCTGAACAAAAAATTTGCATTAACCATACATTTTTTTTCGCTGTATGTGACACTTTTTACAAGAAATCATCTCAAGTAGTAAACAGCTCCAGCAGTGAAGATGAAGATTTATTTCGTTGAGAATCGCACGTAGAATATGCGGATGCGTGATATTATGGCATGATGATGTTGATGATATGATGATGATGATGATATGATATGATATAACAATGCGGATAATGAGTATTACGTCGAGGAAGATGCTGAAATAAAAAGAAATTTTCAAATAGTATGAAAACTTGTAAATTATTTTCGTTTGGAGTTTGCTAAATATAAATGAACTTCTGAGAGAACAAAAAGATTAAATATTTTGTTTCTAGCACTCTCTACAATTAAAGCTACATCCACCTACTCCAAAAGATCACTTTCCCTAAGCGCCAATTTTGGTACAAAACTAAGATTTCGTTTAAATATCAGACACTACTACCAAAAGTTCATAAAAACCGAATCCGAAACCGAAATCGCGGTTTTTAATTTTCAAAATCCGAAAATCGCGGTTTTGAATAAGTGCGGATATTCAGAAACCCTATTTGTAACCTAATTTCTGTGTATAAGACTACATTTTGTAACTTAATTTATGTGTCTAATTAGACTAGTCATACCTATTTGCCCTAATCCAGCACTGTATCTAACAAATGAGTTTCTTATTAGCTGTTATTCTCGTGCGTCTATCTAGCACTACTCATCTCTCCAATTCTGTCTAGACTTATAAAAAAATGCAATTAAAAGTATTAAGTTTTTGCAGACGATTCAGGTTTACTTCTTGGCTATTTATGGTGCTGGAATAGATAGTTTAAGTTGGCTCAATTGCAAAAATATTAGTTTGCAAAGAAAATAAATGATTTGTTAAACATTTATAAGGAGATATGAAAAGTTGACGGAACATTTTTTTGCGATGTATTTTAAGATTTATTTTTGCGAAATTGATTTTCATCAACTGAATATTAAAAGTAAAACTATTTGTACTAATAAAAAAAATCATTGCTTTCGGCTTCCTATATACAGGCCAACCTGTATGAACAATTCCTTGGGAGAGTATTTAAAGCTCTCAAAGTATTTAGTGCTATTAAATCTCAAAACATCCGGATCTTCTCATTTGGCTCTTTTGGAATCTCATCTTCGATATGACTTACCGTTCTGGGGACATTTCAACCTTCTCCAACTTGAATCTCTTCAAGTTACAACATAGAGCTATTCGCTATATGTTTGGATTGAGTAGTTGAACCCATTGTCAACCCTACTTTAAAAATTTCAAAATTTTCCTCTACCTTAATTATTTATCCTGGAATCCGTTAATGTATAATCACATTCGTGCTTTACCGGAGATACCACAACACAAACATAGTACTAGGAACTTGGAACAAGATATTTATCTACCCTTACCTAGATCAGAACTGATAAAAAATCCCACCTGTAATCTATCGCCAATAACTCCAAATTTGGTTCCGCCGGCGCCGTCACATACACATATTAGTCTCAGCTAGCCTTACTCAACGAGTAAAAATTCTCTACGATTTTTTTAACATATATTTTTACGATATGTATGTATTTATATATGTATGTATTTCTTTTTGTTATGTTTTGTTTTACTTTTAATTGATTTATTTTGCCTGTGCTTTGTCCACAGAAATTATGCATTTCTTATTGATAATAAATAAAAATTATTACAATAAATAGCTTGTTTGAGATTAAAACATGAAAGAAATTTTAATTTAAATTTATGTTTTATAATATTTTACAATGTTGTCAGTAGTATAGACTGTAGAGTGTTTATTTATGTTGATAATTTCAAAATAGCCAAGATAATTCATGCCAAATCTGATAGCATAGACCAATTGAACTCATGGTGTTCGAAAAATAGCTTGGAACTTAACATTAGTGAATGCAAAAAATAGCTTTATAAAGAAAACTCAAACTCTCAGATTTTATTACAATATCTTTTTTCATTCTCAATTATTTTTATCACTTTTGTACCTCAAATTACAAACACTGTTAATGATGCATTCAAAGTGTTAGGTTTCATTTTTAGAAACACTAGAGATTTCACTAACATCACCTCCATAAAAACGCTATTTAATGTTTTTGTTCGCTCCAAATTGGAATACTACGTGGTTGTTTGGATGCCATGTAGTCAGGTACACATCCTTTCTCTGGAAAGAGTGCAGCGGAAGTTTGCCAAATATGTAATGTATGCTTTAAAATGTGTGGCCATTATCCTGTGACGCATGTTGATGAGGCTTGGCTCCTAGACTCGGCTGGGCTAGACTCCTTATTATGCAGGAGAGATGTTATCTCTTTGATATTTTTACAAAAATATTAACTGGAGCAACACATTGCCCATCCATCTTAAGCGAGATTTACATTGCCCTACCGAGAACAGAAAGTAGGAGTCGCATTACTTTTTATTTTGACATACCTAACACATTTCAGCACTTCACTTCCTAATTAATTAGGTGTCTCAGACTGTACAACAACGTATATTCACAAAAATCTGACTTTGATTTGTTCCAAGTCAAGTTCAGTCAATTGCAATTAAGAGGCAATTTCAATTAAGAGGCAATTAACAGCCCATTTTGCAGTTGGATCTACACCGGGATAATTTTTAGTAAATTTAGCTTGAAGCAGTAATTCGTACTTGTTACCTGTATGTATCTCTATCTATTTTTGTATTTTCTTTGTCCTATATATATATTTATCCTCTATTTTATTTATTTATTTATCCTCTATTTATTTATTCTCTATTTTATCCTCTATTTATTTGATTTATCCATTATAGATAAATATTATCTGTCTACTGGAAATAAGCTTACTAAACTTGCGTATTATAATTATAATTAATTATAATTAAAACTTTTATGATCTGCTATTTAATTATTCGCTAACGTGACTGAGTTAATGCGAGTCATTTTTATTGGATTATTAATTGGATTCGCACATTTAACCTTAGACGAAAAAATCCAACAAGAATATTTCAATTAATATTCAGCTTAAAGACACTCATAAAGAGTTATGAAAAAATACAAAATTAACAAGATAAAAAAACTCAAGAATTTTAATACAAAACATTAAAAAGTTAAATAACAATTTAAATAAGGAGATTTTTAAGGATTTTTTTGATAGCCAATAATGTAAAAAACATTAAAAAAATAATGCCAATAATGTAAAATGAAGAAATTACTGCGTTTTTCACAAGATCTTCAGGATTCAACACAATAGATTTTACTTTGATATTAGAAGGCTAGATAGCCAGAAGACTAGACAACCAAGATTAGAGAGATAAGACTAGATATATAAAAGTAGACAAACAAATTACTCAGACAAGACTAAACAAAGAATAGACAAGATAGACAAGATTAGCAAAAAAAAAAATAGACAGATAAGGGCAGGCCATCAAAACTGGGCAGTCAAGACTAGGCCATCAAGACTAATCACACAAGACTTGGCAGAGTAGGCTAAACAGACAAGACTAGTAGCTGAAGGTTCTACAGTGGTCCCCCTGGAAACCCCCCTGTCCCAATTTTGATCCTTTTTATCATTCAGTATATGCCAATGATTTTTCGTGCATTTAAGGAAGTATCTATGTTTTTACAACTTCGTCCGGTTTGTTCTCCCATCTATAATAATCTAAAACAACAAATTGTATTTTATACAGTGTCTGTTTCACCACAGTATACATTCAGGCAAACCGCTGCTCTTCCAATCAGGTGTAAGAAGTCCCTAAAGCAACCCTGATCAGTTAGGAATTATGTCAGGTGGTAACTGACTCCTCCGTATTCTCGCTTAGTCCATGTATTTATGTCTGGAGTTAATATTCTAGTCCTCTGTCCTCTCTCCGTATTTGTCCGTATTTCTTGCCAATCTTGTTGGAGGTTTGTTCTTGTTTTCTTTCTAGCAAAAATTTTTTTTTATTTATTTTTGTATTGCTCTCCTCTCTTTCGCGAGTAGATCAGTTGCTACCTCTCCGGACACAGTACTGCATATCCTCAATGCAATTTTCCGATAGACGGGTGCTAATTTATCAGCGTTGCCCCTTGTTTCAAATTCATTTGCGCACAGTGGTGCACTATATAGCATCGCTGACTGTGCTACACTGCATACGAGACAGACAGGACTAGACAGATAGCATTAGACAGACAAGTCTAGGCCATAAAAACTAGACAGACAAGACATAGACTGACAAGACTAGATAGGCAGGAGTTGCCAGACCAGACAACAGTACTAGACAGGCAAGACTAGCATGGTGTCCCAAAAGGTAGAGGCATAGATACCACCGCATGCTTTCAATTTATAATACACATGGAAAATTTGAAAAAAATATAGGTATACCCCATTGACTCCTAGTTGACCTAACAAAAGCTTACGACTTGGTAGACCATGCTATACTTTTTCAAAAACTGCACAGTTATGGACTTAGAGGTGTGACCTTTGTTTAACAAATATACAAAACCCAACCAAAGGGATACCAGTTTTAATAAAATATCCTATGAGCTGCCCAGGCACAATATGACGATGACGGAGCGACTTCCTCCCTATAGTAACATGAAACTGTACAACAACCTCCCAATGGCCTTAAGAAAAATGGACAATTTTAGAAGTTTTAAGCAGGCACCTTTCGATCTCTTAATCGACATTGAAGCGTACAACTTGAATGAATTTTATGTACATGCAAAACATATCTAAATGTATAGTTATTTTTTGTAATTTTCTTTTTGTAGAGATTTTTGTATATTTTATACATAAGCACTGTTGCTTCGTGTATTGCCTTTTTGTTATTTTTGGATTTTTGACAAATTTCAATTAGTTTTTCCTGTAAAAGGTGACTTAAATATTTAAATAAATGGTTTTGATTTGATTTAATTTGACTAGACAGACAAGATTAGACAGACAAAACTAAACAGATACTAAATAGAGAAGATTTGGCACAACAGGGCATACAATAGCATTTATATTTTCATTTACAAATATGTTTTGGTTTTTTTTTCAATATGTAATTTATATGCCAGGATAAAAGTAACTGTAAATTATCTCTTTGCGAATAAATTAATCTGTGGAGCAGATTATCGAATAACAATTTCCGTTTTAATTTATGGTGGTATTGTGTGGGCAGTTTATAGGTTTCTTAATTGAGAATAGTTGTAAATTAAATGAGCAATATTTATTTATAAATTCGCGAGTTAAAGGTTATTATATAAGGCAATGCGGTGATTTATAATAAATTTGTTATAGTGGACACATGATTGCCAAATCGGCTGAATTAGGCAGGTGGAATAATAAGTTGTATATAGATTAGATAAATAAATGTTTTTTAACCAAAACTTTGAATGTCTTAAATTTTATAAATCATGTTTAGCACCAAAGTTTTTGTTTGATTACTGGACAATAGATTTGAATCTATTGCAAAATATTGTCGCAATTTCTTTAAATGGTAACTTGAAATTTTGCAATACCATTTTTTGTAATTATCCTAAAAGATATTTCTTTCAGACATGCTTTTCTAACAAATTTGTTAGTAAAGCATTAAATATCGAATATAATGACGGTGAGATCAAATGCCTCAATTAATGTATGAAGCTTATAGCAGCAATAGTCGGTCAATAAGCTTCAAAAATGTGATATGAAAATGTAGTATGCCTTCCTGTAGAACATCCATTATTATTAAAAATACACTAACTTACAAACCACAGTTCTTTTATTCATTGAACGTATACAATTTATGATTTCTCTAATATTATTCAAAGTCAATTTACTTATTCAAATCGCGACTTATATAATTGCGGATTTCAACACAACTATTCATTGCATCCATTTGATAAATAAATATATTCTTATATAATTTTGTGCTATTAAATATTATTTATTGTCGAAACTAATGTCGTTTTCTATTTGTTTTAGGTGAGTGAAATTTGCATTTGCCATCTAGATTTCCTGGCGTTTCCTTAGCTAAGGTACTACCAATTACATTTAATATTTTTTTAATGTTTCATTTATAGATGTTACACTAATTGTTAAATCGATGAACAAATTTTAATTATTGGCAATTAAATCATATATGTATATGTTCATAATTGCTATTAATACGTCAAAATGGAAATGTTTAAATAGGCAAGCATTAAATTACAGGAATAGGTAGACTGGGCAAGAAAAACTAGCCTAGATTAGACAGATAATACTAAATAATCAAGGATAGACTGCAAGACAAGTTTTGTCTAGGTTTAATTGTTATAGTCGTTCTGGTCTGTTTAGTCAAATATTTCTGTTTGTTTACCACATTTCTTGTAATTCTAGTCTTGTTTACCACGTATCTTGTAGTTTTGGGATTGCCTTTAAAATATTGCCTGGTAATCTACATAAATAACTATTAAAAATAATTTAAATTTATTTGTTTTGGTTTAATTCATATTTAAGCTTTCATTACAAAAATATTGAAGAGAAATGGGAATGTTAAAAGAAAAGACACATACTTATTCACATAAATTATGCAAATAGTGTAATACTTATTTATACATGTCTCACGTTCTAAAGCAAATACTGCGTTTTCTGCGTTTGCGACAAGACGCCAATTGTAAAAACCAATAATGCTTCACTATATTGTTGCATCTTTTTACAAATTGTTATTGCCTTCCGGAACAAACTACTTTAATGCCGCCATAAAACTCGACTAATACCAATAAACCTAGAAACGTGACAATATACACACACTCGTTTTACTAAATTATTTAGCTGCTACTTGCTTAATACTACATAAATAATATTTACAACTACCTAATATATTTACTATAAATCACGAAACAGATAAAATTAGACAAGATGAACTTTATATAATTAGGGAAAGGAGAATAGACAAACAATAGTAGACAAGGAAGACTAGTCAAACAAGACTAGACTAACATGACTTTACAGATAAGACAAGACAAAGAACAGAAAAGACAAAAGACACGATAAGACGGACAAATCTAGATAAACTAAAATGAACAGACAAGACTAGACAGACAAGCTAGATAAACAGCACAAGACAGAAAAGGCAGGGTAGTCATGACCAGACAAACAATGCTAAAAGCAACACAGGACAGATAAAACTTGACAGCGCAGTTGTCTAGTCTATTCTTGTCTTGTCTGTCTAGTCAAATCAAATCAAAGCATCAAATCATCTTTATTAATTCAGAGAGGTACATTTGTATCTATTGAACATATAATTAAACAAGAACAAATAGGATAAACGGAAATAGTAATAATGGCAATAAAAACAATCGGAGCAAAGAAAAAACAATAGCACTAGTGCCAATAGAAACATTAATAACATCACCATTAATATCATGATAAGTAAAATAGTGAAATTTATTACAAAAATAATTCTTACGAGTTGACCCAACAATTTTATTTTTATTTTTATTTGGTCTTAAAACCATTTTTCTTTGTTCTCGTGTGTTTCTAAAAGTAGGTAAATAATAATTACATTAAGATTGTCTTAAACCGACCAGTAGATTCCTAACATCTGGTCGGTAGGGTAGTGGATGAAGGTAGTTAATTGCGTTTAGAGCTGTTTATGGCCGCTACGCATCTGAAAGATCCTCTGCAATCAATAATCCTCTGTAAAAACGCTTCGGCAGATGTTTACGATCGCTAATGGTTTTTGGATGCTTGGTGGTCGTAAACAATTGAAAATACAATGCAATGTTTAAATTAAGGGTTCTTAGTATAAGTATTTTTAATTTTGGGTAGTTGTAAGATTAGCTATAGTAATACCACGTGCACTTCGGGCTAGAATTCTTCTTGGTACAGTGGGGGCAGGCAAATGGTAGGTGGGATTGAGTTTTCCTGTTTTTAACAATATATAATCACACCCAGTTCAATTGTAACCCTCTTGCCACACACATACCAAGAAGATTCAAAACTCCGACAGTACAAGTCGTCACAAGTGCTTCAAATAGAATTAAATATTAAATACATGATTATCGAGGCGTACAAGTTTTATTTCGCCCAACCATTTAAATTCCAGTGCCGATCGAATCTATTGGCAATCTTGAATTAACCGCCTTAGATTTAATCACGCGAACGTTCGTCCAAAGACTCAGCATTGGTCCATCGAACCGGATATAAAACCAGTGACATGTGAATGCTAATACACTGGATAGAATCAACCGGACATCAACAAGAAACATGAAATAAAGACAAACAACCACCGCGTCTCAACAGTAGCTTTTTTAATTTTTTTCCTAAAACCCCTAAGTGATAGTTCTGATTTTAAAATATCCCACAGTCCATTAAAGATTCTGATGCCTATTTTGTTTGCAGCTTTAATACATATTGTTATAGTATATTTTGTAACAATGGCGGTGGGTTGTCAATTGGACACGCGAGCGAAATTAGGCTCACACATTCGCTCGAGAGGGCAATTGACAATACCGTCCTTGTTGCTCACAATATTTTTTAATTACTCATGCGAGGGGATGTATCTTACAAGTTTGGCATCCAGGTGCCATCCAAAAAAAAGAGAATCAAAAATGAAGAATTTGCTTTTTCAATTGTCTCCGGTGGTGTGGATTCGTTATAAGAACTCTCCTCAGTCTTCGGTATCACCATAGAATTTACACTCATTTTAATACGTTTTCTTTCATTTTTATTTTGTAATGAAAAAGAAATCTGTCACTTTGACGTCACTTTTTTAATTTTGAGGTCTTGATTGTGTTTAGTTTGTTGTTTATTTATTTGTTTTTTTAATGTATTTGCGTACGTTACCCAAGTTATGTGGTAATGCAACCAAAACTGGCATTTCTCGTACTAAAAAACGTGCGCCGAGATAGTACTTTGAATGCATGAGTAATAAAAAGTTAATTTTGTGAGGGTGAATTTGTTTTGTGTATGTCAATTCCTTTTGTTGTGGTTGTGTCGATCTTTATTGGTGGACAAATGCGTTTTGTTCTTATGTATATGGTAGTCAAATAGTGAAATCATTCAGATTGTGTAAAACTGACCCATAGCATGAACTGTCGGCAGTTCCTGTAGTTCATCTACTTCGTGAGCTCATGAAATCGCCGATTTTATAACGCACTTAATGAATAGGATGGTTACGATCGTCAGTACGTGCTAATTCATAATTACACTCTTATTTTGATTCATTTCAGTGTTAAGCCGGGGTTATATTAGAGTCGCGCCGCGTGTCGCAATGCTGCCTGATGCAACGGGCTGGTGATTATACTACAGTCGCGTCGCCGCGCGTGCTGATTAATTTTTGTGTCAGTTCAGTGGCGACCGCGTAAACGTCTGCACCTATTTGCAATGTTTTCTTCCGACTCTTTTATAGCAAATTTTATAAATTCTTTAAAATAATTGTTTAAAATATCTTACAATTAGCCTGTTGCCAATTGGGTGTAAAGCTCTTATTTCCTCAATTTTCTTCATGAAATATTTGCATACAGAAAATATTAATGTCATTGCTACAAAGTCCATAGCTTAGGGCTTCAGGGCATATCATTTCTGGGCTTTAGGGCATAATTATTACGTCTTTTCACTATTGCAAAGTTTATAACAAAGTTTATTCAACAAAAACGATACAAATATTTTACAAATAGGTGATTTGATGATTATTTCGGAGTGTAGTTACCATCTACAACAAGACAAGAGTTCGAGACAAGATCAGACAAGAGCAATTTATACTCTCTTACTAGCTCAATAAGTTCGTTGGGGGACATCTTGCGTGCGTACTGAAATGTGGTAGACGTCTGCTTGCTTGCTCGTCAACACACTGCGCCGGAATGCGTGTAGCCACGTGGTGATTATACTAGCGCGGAGCAAGCCAACGCGTTACTTCCCCTTCCTGCAATGCCACGCCGATCGAAATCGAGTGGTCTGCGTGGAGTCAGCTCGCTCGGCGACACGCGGGACTGAGCTAATGTAACCACACGTTCATACTAAATGTATGTAACCGATTGCAGTCCCACTCGTTGCGACACGCGGCGTGGCTCTAATATAACCTCGGATTTACACATGTTTAACTTCGATTTACTTCGATGCTTCTATCTTACTTATCTAATTAACGATTCGACGTTTCAAGAAATAGTATAAAGCTAATTGTTTTAATTATCAGACCTATTAATAAAGAGATAAATAAAGAAATATATGTAAGGTAGTTTCATGAACTACCTAGTCATATCGTTTAGTTGAAATAGAATAAACGCACTGCCGGCCGATCATGCAATGACTCGGTTTTACACAATCTGACGAAATTCACTATATGACTAGGACAGACATAACAGGATAATTCGCTGACATAGGTGCAAGGAGCCGATAAAATTCTTAGTTCTATAAAGTAGGGTTTACAGGAGTTTATATTAGTGATATACATGAGACATCTTGATCATAATTCTTTATCTTACCAGACTCATAGTATTGTGGGTGATACGCGGTAGAGTAAATATATTATCACGGTTTGCAGAGGGATTTATTTACAATCACATTTATTTAGTTAATCGATTGTTCCCCTTTAGAAGAGCGATTGAACTTGATTTACATGATTTCATCTTCTGGCGTTTTCCCGCTTCTCTTCCCAAAATCTCTTCATCCTCTCAGAATGCTCCTTCTTCCGCTCAGCTGTCCATTTTCTTTCAGGCTGTCGTGATGGTCTATCCTCAAACTTAACATTTTTTATTTTATTCCGGCACTCAGTGCCCTCCTCGATATTTTGCATGTTGACCTGTTGTAAGTCCCTCTGAACCTCGGTCAACCACTCAGTGCCACATTTACTCTGTGCTATGACGTTAAGCAATTTCTTCGCCGTTCTGGAGTTTTCCATCCTGTAAATGTGTGTACAATCGTGTGAATATTTTGGTAGAGTTCGTTTTGAGGTCTCTTCATCCAAATACCGTTAACATTAACTGCCCCGTAAATCTTTCTGAGAATTTTTCTTTCCTGTTTTTCTATATCCTTAATTTTGGAATGACCGTCGATAACCATTGTTTCGGCTGCGTCAGTTGCTTCCGGAAGAATCACCGTTGTATAGTGCCTTAATTTTGCATCTCATTCATTGCATGCTCATTTGCATCATCATCATTTTGGTTTTTGTGGTGATCTCGTTTGAGATCACAAGTATACGACTCGATTTTTGAGTTAGAGAAGATTTTTGTGCAGCCGCCTCAATTAGAGAAACAGACGCTGACCACTTTGCCGCTTGTTTCAAGTCAGACGCAATGTGGATTTCGTGGAATGTTATGTTATTATATTATAATCATATTTTATACAAATATACAAAAGATACAAACACTGTATTAAGGAAATGGCGGAGCCGCACGTAATCGAAGAACTTGGATATAACTGGAACAAACTTGAACTATTCACTTGGGTGGAACTGATATCTCGGAGGCATTCGTACTCGGACTGTCGTACTTTAACTGTGTTTATTTGGGGGTCCTAGTAGTTATGATTTGTCCAGGTATACTGGTTCCTCCTCTGTGCAATTATTTTTCTTTCTTCGGTTATATCGTCGCTTTGGTGATTACCGGTTCTCGGGAGAAAAATATCTTCCCGAGGATTATACTATTAACCCTCATAAAATATTTTCTGAAATTTGTCCGAAAGTATTTGGGTAATTGTTGTAATGCCCTCGTAAAACTAAAAATAAAAATGTTCCTTGATTTGCTCGAGGATTACGCTATCGACCCTCATAAAATATTTTCGGAAATTTTGTCCGAATGTATTTTTGTAATTACTGTAATGCTGTAAAACTAAAATAGGTTTGAATGAAAAACTAAAATAGAGTTGGTCTCTTGTCTGTATAGTCTTGTTTATCTAGTCTTGTCGGTGTAAACTTGTATGTATAGTATTAAAAGTCTAGTCTTTTCTGTCCACTCTTCTCTGACGAGTCATGTTTGTCTAATCTTATATATCTTGTCTCATCGTGTCTGTAGAGTCTGTTTAGTCTTGGATATCTAACCTTATCTTGTCTGTCCTTGTTTGTCCTGTCTAGTCCGTTTAGTCCGGCCTTATTATTTAGCATTAAGTATAAATTATTCATATAAGTGATTTCTTTAAGTTTCTCGTCTCCCTAAGTTTCTTCTTGTTTGTGTAGGCTTAATAGATTTAATTCTCTAGGCTTTCCTGTCTAACCTCTTACTTATGTATCTCTTGTTAAATCTCGTTTTTCTTGTCTTTTACTTTAAGTAGGTATGAATGTATTCTAAATATAATTAAATGTAATTTTGTCGCGCGTTCTCAATGACTGAGTATTAACTAGTAATTCTAGTTTATTAGAATTAGTTTTTTTTTCTTTTATATGGCAATCTATTTTTTAATGTTGTGCAAGCAATAAAATGCACGAGTGTGTAATTATTAGAAATTCTAATTTACTCTTATCGTTCCCGACACTCCAATTTAACGAGTTTTGCCTTTACCAAAACGTTCTAGTGAAACAATAATTTATTATCAAATAGCTTTTTGAAAGTAAATTGGTCAACGTTTGTGCAATAGATAAGATGCTAAAATAATAATAATAATAAATTATAGGTTTATGTGTGAATAATAAGTAAATAATGTTCAAGCCGTGTCGTAAAAATATGCTTTGCAGAGGTATAAAAACAGTCTTTTAGACTTATGAAATGCAGCAATCACATGACATTGGTGATAATCGATGTACGGTTTGTGAAATGTCAGACAAATTAGTTTTGAACCGTGTCTGATGAGAATTATCGATAAGTAGATGCTTTTTATTTATGTGGAATGATTTGGAAAATTTTCAATTTGATTGCCTGCTAATTTATTGAAATTTTGCAATAAACAATTTATAAAAAAAAACATTGTTTGTTAATACAACAAATAAATATTTTCCTTTCATTTCTGTGAGGGAAACTATACAAACTAAACAAAACACTTCTATTTTAACGCATTTGGGAACAAACATAAAAAATTAAAAGGATGATTGTGACCGTTACTACGTGATAATCCAACTTATTCTGAATTTAGTTTTACCACTAATTTTTGTGGAAATATTATATCAACTTGTGAAGTTATAAAATAAACTAACCTTACATACTAACTCTACATACTGTACACGACTTGAGTTTCGACTGTTGAAGGTAGGGTTTCTGGTTCGGATATATCCAAACCGCAAAACCGCGGTTTTCTATCGAAAAACCGAAACAGCATAACCGTCATAAAGGTCCGCGATTTTCGGTTTTATCTAAAAATATGTAGGAAAAGAAAAGTTTCTGAATGAGAAGAAAATAATCATCAGCACCTGTAAGAAATTAAATTTTGGTAAAAGTTTTGTTAAATGTTTTTTCTTTTTGGTGCCCTTTTATGCCATTTCTAAATAAAAAAAATCGGCGATACATATTGAGAAAATTGTATCGTTGAGCCATAACCGCACCCATATGAGTGCTGTTATGATTCTATTACAGACGCAAAATAGAAAAAATGTTTTGAAAAACCGTGAAAATCCGGAAACAGAATTGGTTGGATGCTTATTAAATCCAAGTATGTTTTAATATTGGCGGAAAATCTTTTTAGAAAATCTTTTTTGAAAGGTTGAAAGTGTATGTTCGACAAATTCAGAAGAAAAAGAAGGAGTGACCAATTAAAACAATTACTTGCAAGACTATGTTCAAGAAGCTTTTCAAGAAGTATTAAACAAAAATACTTATCCTCTCCTAAAGAACAAAACGATTAAATATTTTGTTTTAAGCACTCTCTGCAATTAAAGCTACATCCACCTACGCCCAAAGAATATTTTCCCTAAACGCCAACTTTTGTACAAAATTAAGATCTCCATTAAACATTTAAATAGCTTAGTGTTTCTAAATTATTATTATTTAAATGAACTAAACTAATATTTAAAATTTATAATTAAATTAAAATAAACTTAATTTTATTACAAATTTTATTTCGTATTTATTTTCGTAATTTGTTTTGTAATTAAACTACATAATTGAACAACAAGTTTTAATATGTGTTCTATATTTTCAATTATTTATCATATTAGTTCTCTAACAATGAGAGAATCATACCTAAGAAACTAGATTAAAATACGAGAATATTCATAGAGGAAGTGAATAAATTTGAATTTTAAAACAAAATTGCTCGAATTATTTTAAGAAATACATATATGTATATTCAAAAAGTTTGGTTCCATCGCTCTTCAAAATGTTACCAAAAATTCGTAAAAACCGAACCCGAAACCGAAAACGGCGATTATGAAAAACTGTAGATTTTCAGAAACCCTAGTTGAAGGTCATAAGCTCATTTTGAAGTTATGTATATCTATAACTCGAATTTTCTATAATTCGATTTTTTTTTATGAACTATGGTAATTCGACTTAGAAAAACCGAACCCGAAGTTCGACTGTATATTCACGAAGTCTAGTTCCATCGCCCTTCAAAATGTTACAAAAAGTTGTTAAAAACCGAACCCGAAATCGAAAACGTGGTTTTTAGTTTTCAAAATCCGAAAACTGCGGTTTTGAAAATCTGTGGATTTTCAAAAACCCCAGGTCAAAAATTCCAGTGAATTTTTCAATTAAAAATAACCTTCAACCGAAGCCGATCACCTAGCAAACAAGGGATCCAGTAGCCCCTTTATAGGTCCGGAACCCTTTTGCGGTATGAGCGTGAACACCATCCGCAAAAGTTTAGATGAAGAAATAAGAGGAAAATGGATGAAAACCTGGGAAGAACTTCCAGGGCTAAGGCAATCCAAAGTGATGCTGGGATCTTTTAACCAGAAGAGAACTAAAGCTTGCCTGAAACTAAGCAGGAACAAGCTCAGAATTCTGACAGGAGCCCTGACGGGACACTGCAGACTTAGGAAACATCTCAAGGCCCTAGGCCTAGAGGAGGATGATGGATGCAGATTATGTGGCTCAGCAGAGGAAACCCCCATACATCTGTTCAAAGACTGCGGAGCATTACTCCGCAAGAGACAGATGTACCTTGGGGCTCACTGCTTGAACACAGAGGAGCTGCAGGCCTTGAATCCCACCCAGATCCTGAGATTCCTAAAGGAATCAGGATTAGAGGAGGCGCTCTAAATGGGTAAGTACACCAACACTTGGAGGAGGAGGGTGGGGTACAATAGATCTATAAAGGTCGCAGTACTAGTCGTCACCACCATATCTACAATCTACAACATCTACAACCTTCAACAGTCGAAACTCGAGTCGTGCAAAGTGTGTAGATTTATATAACTTCCCAAGTTATATAATATTTTCACAAAAATTAGTGGTAAAAACATTCTTGGTTTTTATATATTTATTTGTTTTTATTTATTTTATTATAAAGAATTTTTCAATACAGAATAAACATAAAATAAATTTATAACAATTACAATTTCAAAACCATAAAAATAAATTTTGATTTTCTAGGCAATTTTACGAATCGATTTCGATTCAATCAACAAGGCGAATCATTAAGTAGGCAATCAATTGAAGTTGTATACAACAATTGATGTTGAACGTGTATAGAACTAAGCCAGGGGTTCTAACCTTTTTGTTGTCACGGAACACTTTTTAAATTTTAACAATTTGAAGGATAGTTTCCAAACTTAATTGTAGGGAAAGAAAACAAAGCATTTTTAAAAGAAAACAATTTTATTTATTATCAAGACAAAGTAAAGATTTTTCGATAAGCATATTAAATTGAAGAATTGTCTTGGACAACGCAAGGCGCATATAACCTTTGATGTCTAGTCGGTTACAATTTTCAGTTTTAATTGACACTAATACCGAAAACCCTGACTCACAAAGTAGCAGACGGAATTAATATGGGGATTGCTCGTTTAACAAGGAGAGTGGAAGCTTGTCCTAAACTACACCATAAATCGCACAACATCGCCTTTGCGTCAGATTCATTTCGCAATACAGCTTTGGATCTCATGTCAATAACATCATCTTTTATTGTCTTTGTCCCTGATATCACTCATATCAATTATAAACGGACTACGCACGCACGTCTCCTGATTTAGCCTTTCTGGACAAAAGAACCCCAAAGGAGTTCTTTAGTGTTTCAAGATGTTCTGACACTTCTGTTTGTACTTATTTAATTAACTTATGGCAGATTCCGCTTGACAATGCAATTCTTCCTACAAAAAAAAAATGCATCACTATCCGCATAGGCTTCTACTAAACTTGGTAGCTTACTTAGAAAAGCTTTTCACCGTTCAGTTGCATCCATGATGGTGACTGCAGAAGAGAAAGATTTATATCGTTCATATAACTGAAAATGTCGGCTAAGTACTGTAAGTAAATGTACGCTAGTCCTTGCAAAAAGTTTCCAGTCTTCAGCATTTTGTACAGTGCATTTGTAGCATTTTGTACTTTCACGCAGAACTCGAGAAAACGCTTTAAAACTTGTCCTCTTGATAACCAGGTAACTTCTGTATAGTAGAGCAATACAGCGTGTTCGGATCCCCTTTCGTGACAAAATTTCTTAAAAAGGCGGTGATCCAAAGCGCTGTCTCTTATACTTACTTACTCCTGGGCGCTATAACCTTTCGTGGGTCTTGGCTTCACGGACGATTCTCCTCCATACAGTCCTATTTTCTGAGCTGCCGTTTCCATATTTTGGACGAGAGATTCCATGTCTCTTATGATGTTATCTTACCATCTCATTCGAGGGCTTCCTCTTAGCCTTCTTCCATCTGGTGATTTCTCCCAAACAGATTTAAGAAAAACAGAAGTTATTTTGTTCTCCCAAATAGAAATGATTCGAGAGTGGTCACTTCGTATAACATGCCCTACCCATCGAAGTCTGCGACTTTTAATGAGTTGGACAATATTTGGAGGCTGGTAGAGATCTCCAGAGTTCCAGGTTAGACCTAATTTTATTCTCTTTCGTCGCCATGTCTTTGGTGGGGCCCAAGATAATTCTGACAATTTTCCTTTCAAACCACAGTAGAGATTCTTCGTCCATCTTTGTTAGGCTCCATACACGGCAACTGGTTGGATGACGGAGTGGTAGAGCTGGATCTCTAAGGCGCGACTGAGGAGCTTCGATCTGAGAAGGTTAAATAAGGAATGGGTACTCTTCTATGCATTACATATTCTCTGGCTCTTTTGAAGTTCATTATTTTTATACACGTGGACATGACTCCTTTCTGGAAAGTAGGTAAAGTTCGTAACGCCAACGCATTTAGGTGTAAGCAACTTATTTCTTGACCTATGCTGCAAAACCAGAAGTGTTTCCGAGCATCGCAGGTGCTCTATCTGTACATAAACAGCTCAGCTTATTCTTCCAATCTACGTCGTGCAAAAAAACTTTTTATCATATTGAATACATTTGTTCTTGTATTTTCCTAAAATGAGTCATAAAAAATAAACTCTTCTTTAAACCTTTCCGTTTCATGATATACGTAACGTACAAACACCAAGAGCTCTGGCTACACTTTGATACATCTCTGCTCTCGTCCAGTTGCATGCTGAATGGGAATGCCGAGGATTTAGGAGCTCGCATGTCACTTCACTTCACTCGCATCACCGCAGGAGGTTATCACTACTTACACTCTTATAGAGAGAGTTGTGACAGAAGTTTTAATGACATTGGGGCACTAATAGATAGCACTGGACACTAGAATGAATGATAAATAGCACTGAGATTTTTCTGTGTTTTATATGCAGCCAGGGAATCAATAAAGATTTGGCCTTTTATATAAGTTCTATTGAGACTCCGCTCGTAAGGAATGCGCATATGTCTCTGTAGAGAGGGATTGAAATATGTGTTTTGCATGTGTTTTTAATGTTGACATGGACCTCCAATACCTATGTCGTGGACTTAAGGTTATGAAACCCTGAACCAGGCATTGAAGACTCAACCAAGCATTATAGAGAAATTACTACTTGATGTGAATTACACTAATTTCACAAAGAATGTGAAATTGAAATTGATTTAAAAAAACTTGTTTATTCTATTAGTCGTGAAAAGTAAATGAGGAGATGATGACTAGCGAAGAAAGAATTTGTGTGAAATACAAACCGGATATTTTGTTAAACGCATTTCGACATGCAAATTCTTGTAGTAAAGTTAATAATAGCCAAATAAATTATTATTTGAAGATAAAAAATGGTTATTTTATTTAGAGACTTAAACGCTCGGTCACGATACACAAATTTATTCCCTGATTTTGTGTCAAGATAATAAAAATCACGCGTATCCTATAATAATCCCCCTTTATCAAATATAAATATCCCGACACTGTCAAAAAGAGAAACTTCGCAATTACAACGTCTCACACAAATAAAATCCTATCCCAAAACATTAAAACATTCGATTTTATGCAAATGAGAACCAACAATAATACCTACATGTGGCATCAACAATAAATTATTAAACTTAATTATGAATTGTGTTCGTAATCTGCGTACATGGTAAGTCAAGTGTAAAGCGAAACGGCGATAAGATTTTCTCCGCATCGACAAAGGAGGAAAAATTGGGTTGGTGCAGTAGCTAACAGCTATTAGGAGAGAATTGAGAGTTAGGCTCGAGTTACACCTGTTGGCGAATAGTAAATGATATGTTTTGCAATGAGATCCGAAGGAAAACAATTCTAGGAAAAGATTTTATATTCAAGACAGCTTTTAGATTTTCCTTTGAAAATTACGCAAATTATAAAATTTTGTAACAATGAAAACATTGTTAACTCTTATCAAGTCTTGTATTGTTTGTATAGTCTTGATTCTTTGCTTTTATCTTTTTCTACTTTGAATGCATTTGTTGCATAATTTAAACATATTTTCATTTTATTATCATCCGTATTTCTCATAAACAGAATTTGTCTTAAACTCATATTACAATAATATTTCTCTATAATATGTTGTATGCCGGAATAGGTAATTAGTAATTACATACTAATATGACTGTCTCAACTGGCGCTGAGTTAAGAAGTTTGAGCTTTTACGACATACAAGGACTTCAACATGATATTTTTATATTTCGGTAAATTTCATCAATTTATTTTGAATGTTGAATTTTGTTATCAAGAAAAATATACTTATTTGTAATATCCACAACAAAACCTCAGTTTTGCTTAAGTATTTATATATAACAAGAGTTATAGTTATTTGGCGCAAATATAAAATTCGATAATTCTAATGCCTTCAAATTTTAATTTAAACCGAAATTAACATCAAATCTTTTGTTTGCTTTTATAACATTTATTTGAAAATAAATATTTGAACAAACTTTAACATTTTTGTTAATATTTTTTATTGAAAATAATTTAAAGTACCTAATTAGTCAACTAACGTATATTACGTCCTAATCTATTAACATTTTTGGATTAGTTAAACTTTTGTTTTTGAACTTGATTTTGAATTAATATTTCACCAGATATTCAATTAATCTATTTTGTCTCCATAACATTTCTTTTCTCTATAGAATTACGAAGATTTAACAAAAAATGAGGAAATTTTTTTCAACAATAAGCAACAACATATTATATATGTAACTTATTGTTATAAAATATTTCCTTAATAGCGACATATTATCGAGTTCTTGTCAAGCTATTTTATTGCTTCACAATATGACAATACGATTTCTTATTTGTTACATAACCGGCTTTATTTTTTATTAATTTATGTAACACATGATGATGAGTTTCTAATATTGTAAGTAAACGCAATTCTAAAATTAAATCACTTGTTTATAAAAAAAATTAAAGAAATGTTATAACAAATGAAAAAAGGTTAAATATAGGTTTGTGTAAAATATGTATAAATATGTGTAAAAGAATATTTTAAAAAGACTTTAGAGTTAATTAACGTTAGTGTGGAGACGTTAGTGTGAAATAATGGAATAAGAAAATTATGTTAAATTGTTTATTTAAATAAAGCATAAAATGTGTCGGTATTTACATACGAAAAACTAGACAATAAATTTAATAGAAAAAAGAAGAAAAATCTTTTTCAAACTCAATGACTTGTTCAATGTAAATATTATTACAAATGTTTGGTAATTTGTTTTGGAATTTACCGTAAGAAAAATATTATCTTATCAAAATTTGAATAGTAATTAGCTTGATGATTCTGTATTTACTTCTGCCTACTTTCTTAGATTTGTCTAGTCTACTTATAAATCTTGTTTTGTTGTTCAAACTGGTCTCAACCATCTTATATTCGCCTTTGTTAACTTAACAGGAAACACGCCCTTTTTACACGAGAAGTCGCGCAACAGTAGTATTCACATGTTGCAAACGATTATACATTTAATTGAAGTAGTCTCTTTATAGTATTCCTTTGTAGTCAAACACCTTTGTTATATAAAAATGTCATAAAAATAGAGTTCTTATATAATATCACTCCAATAATAATTGCAAGTATACAGGTATATTATATATAGGAAATATTTGGAAAATTGTTTGTCTAATTTACAAAATAATATAATGAGCTTTGTTGCAAAAATGTAGTTTAATTTCCGTTTACATAACTTAGTTTCTTTAAGAATTTAAAACGTGTTTTTCAAATATATTTTTATCTGACTTTGTAATTCTATAAATATTATCAAATTATGACCTTTACGACTTTCACCGAAAGTCCCCCAAAAAAACAATATTTCCGAACCAATGACCGCTTTTCGTTAATTACGAAAGAAATAACTCATATTAAACACAATTGAAAAATCGTGTGAAAATTATTTACACACACAACACAAAAATATTTTAACAATTTTCGATTTCTTGAAATCTCTAATTCTCATGATAATTATAATTTATAACAACTTAAGTGTTATTTGCTCAAATTAGCTAAGACTTGTCTTTTTACTTTTTGCGTCTGCAGTCTTGTCTGTTCCATATCTTTCATATGGTGACTATGCCTATGCTGATAATATAGATCAATGCTCTTCAATTATCTAGTCGTATTGCCATATTTTTAGTAATTTTGCAAATTCCTTTCCTATTAGTATAAGCTGGCTATTACGATGATCAGTAATTTATTTCTAGAGAATGCTGAGTAAATTATGATAGAATGGCGAAATTTTGTGACTTTTTTGAACGCGGCAAACCTGTAAAGCTAATCTGCTTTATAAAGTGTGAAAAAATTAAGTAAAATAATTTGAGTGTCCTGATTTTAAACTGCAATTATCAAGAAACTAATTAAGTTGGATACTAAAATTTTTGTTAAACATGACTGAGATCGATGCATCAATGAACGCATTGCACGATGGCACATTTCTGGCGAAATTTCACCAATAGCTTATCGAATGTTTCGTTTTAAGTCTTCCAAGGTTTTAGGTCGGTTCTGATAAACTTTAGATTTACCATGACCCGATAAGAAATAATGCAAAGCCGACAAATCCGGAGAGCGAGGAGGCCACAACTGATCCCCACGCTGGGAAATCAGACGACCAGGAAAGAACTCTCGTAACACTCCCATAGAAATGTTGGGTGCATGAGACTTTCCACCATCTTGCTGATACCAGATATCATTTATTAGTAATGGGAGTTGATCGATGGCATCCGAACGTTTGTAGCATCTCACCATAACGTTCACTATTGTCAACAACTGCGTTCCCATTTCATCTTCAAAAAAATACGGTCCCATTACCCTAGCTGAGCATATTCCACGTCATTTGGATACCTTTTGAGAAACGTGAGTTTCGGAAGGGTTTGGTAGAGTTTTTGAACTCTTTGCCGTTTGTGAGGCCGAAGGAGTAAACCCCTGTTTAAAATTGTTCTTATCGACTCGCATGAAGTTTCTACTTGCTGCGATAAAGGTCGCACGGATTGATTGCAATTTTCTTCAATGCTGATGTGTTCGCTTCTATTCTAACAGTTTTTTCCTTTCTGCAAATTTATTATCCTTAAGAGAACTTGTTAATTAGATTGAACCTCTAAATTTGAACCGACGATATTTCTCGATCCATCTTGCATATGTCCTACAATTTGTGCTAAAAAATTAAACTGTTGGCAAAATCAACTTTGAGTTTTATTAATTCCTAATTTTGAGTTTTATTAATATGGAATCCGTTCTAATTTCTCTTCACTGGCAATCTTTAGTTCGATCGGCCACGGCTCAATTTTCAAAGAAACTTGAAACTGCTGAATATTTTGCAGTTAAATTTATGGCATATAAGTCATTGCTTCTTTTTGCTTTTATTAAGAAAAAGCAAGACACTCTTAATTTGTCACCCTTTATTTTCCTGGGTCGTATTAGAATGAATTAAAATTTACCACTTTACATTTTAAAATTCTTAAACAAAGATATACCTTGTCATATATATGACATACCATAGATATGATATACCTTGTCATATCATCTACCACTATTATATTCTTTAATCCTTACCCTGGATTTAAGGACTAACAAGAAACAAGATTATCAAAAGTTTGAAAATCGCTCAAAACCGATCTCTTAAAAATTATTTTAGAAACCAAAATGAACAATTACAGTATTATAGAATCTAACAACTCCAACACTGTATTAAAAGAACGATTGTATATCTTTTTTTAATTTTTTATCTACATAATATCTATCTTCCAAAATTATAAGCGAAACAGGCAACAGTAAGTGTAAAAATATAGTCAGAAATAGAGAATTACAAAAACTTTTCTAATATTTATTTGAATTATTTTTGAGAATCACCTTCTTAAATGAGCTATATTCTAAATGTGAGAAATATTAACATGCAACAATAACAGCGAATCACAGACGAAAAAAAAAAATCGATAGTTTTCGATTTCTTCAGATCTCTATTTCCCATGATAATTATGTTTGAAGCAATTTCAGCGTTTTTGACTTGCAGCTATAGTTTCTAAAAAGTATAATAAAAAATATATTTTTCAAGACGCACATTTTATACTGCACACACAACAAAATTTCCCACTAACGGTTTACAAACATAATTTAAGACAATAATAGACCTTTCTAACTTACACGTGTAATTACCCGATTATATTGTTATAAAGCTGCGCATTATAATCCGACGTGTTCATATACTTATCCTTATGCCTTATACATATCAGTCAATATTGTGATATAATAAGGTGAAACTTTCATTTATTGTTGTTTTCACTCGAATTGTAATTGTTTTATTTATTTCATTCCTCCGCTTGTTATAAACTCGAATCTTCTTTTTATTTCTGTATTGCTCTATTATACCATCATCTTTCTTGTAAAAAAACTAATCTTGTTTCACTACATCAATTCAGATAAATTAGTTTTACCTTTTTTCGTTTAAAGTTATTTTCTCTTTGTAAAATTGTTTCTAAAGTTCAAGAAGATATTATATCTATATCCATAAAAAATGGCGACTGAAAGTAACAAGACTACAAAAAAGTGGACGAGTTTATCGACCATTTACTAGGTCTTATTTATTGTATTAAAAGTAATTTATTTATACACTCATCATGTTTTTAGTATATATTAATTTTTCTTTGTGTAAATGTTAATACATTTGTGAATAGACATTTTTTTGCTAAAATTTATTTATAATTTAAGATTCCAGTGCTAGATTTTATTTGACTTAATATTCAAATTGGAAATAAAGGGTTTTTCAATAGGTACATAACAATTTTATTTTATAATACGGAACATAACATATAATTTTTTTATGATCTGTCAAAGCCTAAACGTAAGTCAAGGCTTACATTTTTATCATGGTGAAGTTGACGAACGAGCTACATTTGGTAATCGTTAAAACTTACTACGGTAGAGTCGGTAATCTCAACTTTAAGAGTGCTTACTCCAATTTTTGGTCGCAATAATTGTCCCACCAAACGTTTTGCTGTGCGATGCAAAATAAATTTGAATCAACATATTCACTATTGATATTCCTGAGCTGACGAAGCACCGGTCGAAGTACTGAAAATATTGCAGCAGTAAAAGCTTCAATCTAAATGAACCAAACAAGTCCATTCCACGCCGTTCACAAAAATTGGGAATTTCTCAGTCCACGTTGTGGCGAATTTTTCGTAAAGATCTGCAGCTATGCTCTTGAAAGATCTAATTAACCCAAGAACTGAAACCTCTGGATCATTTAAAGCGGCGAAACAGCCACAAATCCACATGTATTCATGAGACTATATTGCATCCACGAAAAGTGATCGTGTGGTGTGGATTTCATGCCAGAGGTGTGGGCCGTATTTTTTCGTCGAAAATAATCTCCATGTTATGGTCAATAGAGTTCGCTACGTGCCATGTTGGAGGACTATTTTTCCCAAAATTTGATGAACCTAACATCAGCGATATGTGTTTCCAACAAAATGGTGCCACAACTCACACAGCTTGCCAAAAAAATAATTTATTGAAAGAAAAATTTGATAATCGTTTAATCTCGAGAAATGATCCAGTCGAATGGCCACCTCGCTCCTGCAATTTGACACCCGTTGGATTTTTTCTTATGGGGTTATCTTAAGACTAAGATTTATGCCAACAATCTGACAACGTTAGAGGAGCTCAGGAACAATATCAACGCGAAATTGCCAACATCCTGGCTGATATGCGTGAAAGAGTGATTGAAAATTGGATCCAAAGAATCGATCTCTGCCGTCGTGCTCGTGGTGGTCATATGAACGACCTCGAATTTCATACATAATTGTATCAGTTGTCCTACACCTGGAATAAATTTCAGCCCGATGTATATCAATATCTCAATTATTCTTCTGTGTGTACATTATTTATTTAAATTCAAAAATGTTATGCCTTTATATACGCCCATTAAAAAAGCCCATTATATACTTAAAATAGTTTCATTCTGATTATAGTTTTAGTAAACTAGTTTTAATAGTTAAAACTAAATAAACAATTGGTACAAAACTAGTTTGCGCTAGCCAAAATGAATTTTCACTTATTTCACAATATAAAGAGACAAATTAAGAGTCTCCTGATTATAAACTGCAACTATCTAAGATCTAAATCAGTTCGACACTAAATTTTTTGTTGAACATTGTAGAGAAAAATCCAAAGTTTAAGGAAAAGTTAAATGATGCATGACTGAAATCGATGCCACAATGAATGAATTTTTTTTGTACGCATGCGTTAATTTCCGCCATGTTTTTCGGGCACCTTTTGACGTATAACCAGTGAAAATAACAATATGTGCCCGAAAGTTTCACATTCCCGCCTTTTAAACAAGGCGGACGCGCATGCGCTTAACTAACCGTAAAAAGGTCTATTGAGAATGTGCTTCGTCACTCATAATTATTTTGTTCTATTTTGTTCGGTCTATTAGAAGTTTTTGGGCTTTTTGTCATTTGTAAGGTATTCACTTCTGTTCTAGTAATTTTTCCTCTTTGCAAGTTTAGTATCCTTAAGAGAACCTGATTGACGATATTTTTCTACCCATCTTTGTCCTACCATTTGGCGGTGCTGGCAATTTACTGTTGCCTTGAAACCACCTTTGAGTGTGAATAATGGAGTGCGTTCTAATAAAATGCTCCATACAAGCAATCTTTTGTTCAATCGACCACCCCTCCATTTTCAAAAGAACTTAAAGGTTCACGGAATATTAGACAGTTAAAATTATGGCAAATAAGTCATTGCTTCCTTTTGTTTTTATTAAGAACAGAACGCTCTTAATTTGTCACGGCTTATGTAACATATGGGGATAAAAAAATCTTTGAAAAAATACTATTTTGATTATTTTGGACAAAACTAGATTTATCCTATAGTTTTGCTACACAGAACTAGTTTCTAAACTCGCATTCAGTTAAAACCCGAAGGATATGTCTATGCGATGTGGATACATTGCACTTACATACAACTAATAATGCACATACTTACAACTAATCCAAGTAGTTCTTTTTGAATGAATGGTTTGTACCACACTTGTTGGTTAAATGATTTTTATTAACAGAATTTTTAACAGAATATTTTCAACAGAACAAATTTTACCTAAAAACAGTAAATATACGAAATATAGTCAGTGACAAAAAAAGCAACACTAAAAAGGGATAGGTTCTTGAACCAAACTTGGCAGAAATTGCAAAACTAAACTACTCAAAAGTATTATTGGCTTACATAAAGATAGTTTTTATTTAGAGAAACTGCTAATCGTCTTAACCGTAACCAATCCTCTGTAGTACGGTGTTATCAAGCATGGTCTACAGAAGGTCAAGATCGTCGTATAAGAGGAAGTGGACGGCCAAGACAGACAAATGTGGTCTAGGACCGTCATCTCCGAATGGCATCAAGAGACCGATTCTCGAGTACAAGATCAATAGCCGATCAATTGTTTCGAGACGAAGGACGTCGTGTAACCCTTCGTACTGTTTACCGATGAATTAGAACTTTTGACTTATCGACCACATCCTGTGTTTCCGCTGAAGGCTCGTCATCGACAACAACGTTTGGAGTGGTGGATCTTGCGACTGAATTGGGACGTGGAATAGCATAGAATGGTCTTCAGTGACGAATCCCGATTCTGCTTGGGAATTTACAATGGTCGCATGAGGGTCAGACTTAGACCTGGAGAATGTCGCCATCTAGTACCATGCAGTTTTCTGTTGAGAGGCATGTGCACCACACAGTGAGGGTTATGGTATGGTGTGCTGTTGTTTATGGAAGCAGGTCTCAGTTGTTATTCGTCCGAGGCAATATAAATGCCCACCGATTTGTTGATGAAGTGATAGAACCCCATATCCTTCCATTCCTCCAAGAGCTGGAGGACACGATTTTCCAACAGGATTATGCCCGTCCCCACACTCCCCACATTGAAACGCATTCGAAGGGACTAATCCAGGTCTTCCGACCTTGCGCCCAACAAACACGTGTGGGATATGATGAGTAGAAGACTCTACCAATTAGACCATCCTCCAAAGACACTAGATGCTCTCCGGTATAAACTACAGATTGCCTGGGATGCAATACCTAAGGAAGAAATCGACAACCTTGTGGAATCCATGCCCAGGAGGGTGCAGGAGTGTAAACTAATAAGCGTGTTCCAACACATTATTTAAAAAAATGCCTTTATCATTTGTATAATTTCAATTACTACCTTTGACTAGTATAATATTTCTACGAAGTTTGGTCCTAAAATTCCTGCCCTTTCTTGGTGTTGCATTTTTTGTCACATAGTACCTATATATGTCTATATGGGACGATCCCATTACACCTGGATTTATTCTTTTTGCATTTTTTATTTATTAAGGAACAATTGTTTTAGCTTTAGTAGAATAAAATTTAGTGGCGTAATAAAAATAAATGATTATTTAAATTTTTTTTTTATTGCTAACAAGCTCACAAACATTTCTGGTGAACACTTAAAACCGAAATACTAAAGTTCACAAATTCAAATTGGCCAACCAAAATATTTATCTATAAAACACGTTATTTATTTTCACTTTTTTATAATATATTTTTTTAATGTTCAATTTGGAATAACGACGAAAATATTAAATTTCTGAGATTAAAAAATGTGTTTTTATCTTTTTTTGAAGAAAAAAAACACGATTTCACCGAATATTCTCATGTTAGTTGGATATTAATTTCCATTTGTTTCACCAAAAACATAAATAATTGCAATTATAATAAAATTAGAGAGTTTTGCCTACATTCAAAAAACATTTTTTGTCTGATTAATTGCTGACAACACAAAATATCTTGTTCAATTTGTTCTAAATTATGTTCAAAATAGTATTTATCTAGATTATTTTAATTTTTACATTAATTCATGTTTTAATAAGGTATATTTCAGAAATGAATTCGATGGGCACCTAGCGTTGTGGTGGAGGGGTGGTCGGTGTCCTAATATTGGCCTGGGGTAGCCTGGTCTCAATTCATTTAGATCAGTGAGTTTAGTCACACGTCTATTTGGATATGTTAGGACCTAGAATCTGCTATTTGTAGGTAGTGGATAAGTGTATAGTGGATAAAAACAATTTTAACTTTGCTATTTTCAATAGATAGGTTATTTTTATTAAATTTACCCTTTTACAAATCAAATTCACGCTTTTGAACATCAAGCATTATTACATATATCGCGAACGCGCGGGCAAAAGGGTTTATGTCAGTAAACCAAAAATACACAAGGAAAGTTTGATTTCACCAAAATCTAAAAAAAATATTTCAAAAAATTTATTGTAGCTTTATATTCTCATGTTTTGATATTAGACCAGGTTATAAAATGGTAATTCAGTTTTTTCAGCCGACTTTTGATGAATTAGTAACAAAGCAAACTGAATTTTCCAAATTGACTTAGCTCGTTTGCATTCGCGCCCACGATACATAAAAAAAACATCAAATAATGTTAATTACATGGTAGGAAATCAAACATTTTATTATAATTTATACAATAACATAATTACATATAGAGATGAAGGTTTGGATGAAAGTAATTCAACGGTCTACAGTCAACTCAAATACAAGTTCTCCTCGCTTAACGACTTTCGTTCCTACGACTAGGTCGTTAAGCGAATTAGTTGATCTTTCCTTTTATTAATTTTGAAATACATAACATAAAAATACAAACTAACTATAAACTGATTACCGATTCATCAGGAATTATTTTAAGTGAATTAGACATTTATGCTTTATTTTATGCTTAAACGTGATCGGTTTATAAAGAGATTGCTACAGAAAATTTGGCCGGAGTTGTTTGCAGTTGTCTGAACTTTGACAATGAGCTGTCTTTAAGCATGTAGGTCGTTAAGTAAAGAAATTGGAAAACTTTTGAATTCTTACTATGTAATTAACATTGTTTGATGTTTGTTTTAATAGAACATGTATGTAAAAGACTTAATTTGCGAAAGGATGAATTTCATTTTCAAAAGGGTGAATTTAATTTTCAAAAGGGTGAACTTCAATTGCAATAGGATGAGTTTCATTTGCAAAAGGGTGAATTTGATTTGCAATAAAGTGATTTTTTTAAGGGTGAATTTCATTTGTAAAAGGGTGAATTTCATATAAAGAACCTGTATATATTAAGATATTATATTCCATAATAGTCTTGTGTCTTAATTCATCATTCAAGTCCTTATTCTCTACTTACTATTAATATTTCTAGTGTATTTAACTTATTTAAAGGTATTAGGTCAAAACTCCATAACTATTATTTATAATAACAAATATTGAATAACAAAGTTCATAAAATATTTGGATTGCGGGCATTTCAAATTTGCTTTGCGGACACCAAAGTGCCCGCGTTATAGGCCACTTATCTGAAGCTTTTAAAAAGTTTTTCGCAATAACAAATAGGGGAGGAGTCCAAGAAATATAAATAGTAACAATGAGACAAGGCTGTACCAAAATTATAAAAGAAATACAGAGAGATCAGACGTAATACACGCCACAAACGAAGAAAGTGATGTAAAAGCAGCCGTAAAGTATGAACATCCACATGTCTACAGGTTAGACCCGAACTCGGCAGAATCGGATATTAAACTATTTGCATGATAGAGAGTTTACTACGGTAATATGTACAAAAATAAGGTCTTAACACCCAGGGTTCCAGGAAAATTGTTCGAATGTAATTTGTTCGAAGGAATTTTGTTGGACTACTTTAATTATATAATTGTTAAACGATAAGAAAATTGTAACATTTAATACATAAAACCTAACATAGTGACCTCAAGGTCGGTAGTCCTTTGTATCTTTTTTTTATGTTATAATAAATATTATTATTATTACTTTACATAAAATATATAAATAACATTATTTAAATAAAGTTTGACGGTACTTATAACGTAATAATTTTCGATTTTTAAGCAATCTGTTATCTTTTATTTTAATTTCTTAGTTTAAATTTAAAAATTATGTTTTTCACTTTAAGCTACCCGCCTCCTGCATTTTCACGTAACTACCCGCGCGGTATATTCTATTCTTCTTCACCATATGTCACTCACTATGTGGCTAAGTACTTATTTTATTCTATGGGGATAAGAATATATCTCGTCTTGATGGCTGATGTTATTTATTAGGAATATAACCATAAATGAATATTATAATTCATTATAAATAAAAGAAAAACAAATAAGATTTTAAATTATTATTTATTCGCTTCATTCGCAGCTTCGTTCGCCATTTTTGCATGAATCGCATGTAATAACAGTGGTCATATGTTGTTTGCATACTGATTTATTGCAACTGCCGCAGATGATTGTTGTAACACGACTCTTTTTTCTGCCACAGATAAAACATCTCGCTCGTATTTTTACAGACGGCTTCTCGTAACTTCCTTCTTCTGATTTCTTGTATTTTATCAGGAAACATTTTATGTCACTTGGCAATGCCTATAGTTGTACTTTCAGAAAGACGCGACTTCATCAAAGCTACGGAGACCTGCTTCAAAAATTTTCTTCTGTGCTTGTAAGCTGCATGAATATGAATAGTATTATAAAGTTGTCTTATTGATTCCCGCTATGTTTATCACTTGAAAGAAAACAGCCAATAGCCATCTCTTTGTTCTTCTAGATACAGAATAGGTGCTAAATATTTTATTGACAGTGTCAACTCCGCATTTGGTGGCGTTATATTGTAATATTATATCAGGTTTCTTCGACATTTGATCTATGGCTCAATACTCGTGCATTGTTGAAATCAATACCAAATATTTATTTTTCTTTGATACATAGCAGACCAATTTTTTAATGTTAAATTAATAATGTAAATATTTTTTGGAATTCAAATAATGAAGAACTCGCAGGTCTGTTTTTATTTGGCAAAATTTGTATTTGGCGTTTGGCTATAGCTTGAATACCAGTTTATCGCATATCAAATTTCTGTTACTACCTTTTACTTCCTCGAGCAAGCGGTGAACAATCACAGTAAGTGTATAGAGGCGATACATAAAATGTTTTCGCATCACACATAACAAAAACTTTCAACCCATACTTTGCAGATTTATTTGCTATATACTGTACAAAAGCAAAGCGTCCTCGAAAAGGTATCAACATTTCAACAATGGTTATGAAATCGCCGCAGGAATAATTATTTTTGCATTGTTTTTACGAATACATCTACTATTTATCTTGTTGCAGCCAACTTATGAATCTGCTTTCTTTGGTTCTTTGTACTTTTATCGTCGAATCTAATTATAGAAAGCAAAAATTTAAATCATTTTTGAACAAGTTTCACAAGGTTATTAGCATCCACTTTACTGAATTTGCTTTTCAGCATTTTTTTGTGCCAACTAGTAATTCTATCTTTAGCAATAAAGTGATTTTCATCGTCTTCTTCGAAATCATCGAACTCATTACCTTCAATTTCTGGTTCCGAGTCATATTCGTTTTCCTCTATGACCTATCAGCATCATCGTCCGGCATTTTTTCTTCAGAATCGGAGCCTCAAATCACTTGTGCCAGCTCCTCCAATTTCGATCTTAACAATTTATTTAGGTTAGATTAACCTAAAAACTTTTAACCTATTTAATTTTATTTTATTCCTAAAATTTAATGAAAATGTTGAAGACTCGACAACACCTTTTATTGCATAAACAATGGAGAACCCTAATATGCAGATCAATGTTAAAACATTATCTTGATTATACTTCTAAAACTACTCGCGCGGTGTATTTTGTACACCAAACTGAAGCGCAAGAACGAAAGTACTAGAAAAGCAGTTCGACGGGCCGTTACCAAAACAATATTGCGTGACCATTTAGTAGACACATTGGGCGTAGGTTACGTGGAGCAGCATAGATGGGGAAACCACAGCGCGTTGCGACAGCATTTTTAAACTATTGGTGTACTTTATGCACCAACGCCGGTAATTAAAGGTTAATACTATTAGAAGTAAAATAACATGAATATCTCTAATCCCCTATTACTCCTAATCCCGTACGGTATTTCCTTGTTTTACCGAATAAGTTTTTGAAAAGTTTTTTCAGTCATATTTCGTGTTATTTCAGTGACTTAATAAATATATATTTATAAAATATTTTTTGTAAATTCTATTTAATATTACTTACTACTTTTTTTCCAACAAATTTTAATTCGAACAAATATCCATTCGAATAAAATTTCATTCAAACAAGCTATCATTCGAACATTTTTGTTTCGAACAAAATTCTTTCGAACGAATTACTTTCGAACAAATTGCTTTCGAACAACTTTCCGGACACCATTACATTTAGCGAACAGCACAGATCTGCATTTATATTATATTAAATTGTAAAGCTGTTCATATGTTAGCTTAGATAATGAAATAAACTAATTTAATTTTAATTTGAGGTTCAATTTGACAGATCTTCAATCGTAATTGTGCGAGTATCTCGTTCGAGTAGATCACATGATAGAAATCTACTTTATAAATGGATTTGTATTCCATTTGATTTTAATGTAGCCCCCTGGTCATTTACAAAAATTAACAAGCCAATTGTGAATTATTTAAGAAGCTTAGGTTTCTTGTCAGTCGTCTACTTGGATACTCGCATAATTACGAATGGAGCTTCGCTCGACTTCGGCGGGCTCGCTCAATGTGTCAATTATGCTTAGTATCTCGTTCTCATGATCACTAGGTAGATATTTAGAGTTTTTGGTGACGAAATAACTATCTTTATTATATATTCTTTATAAGTGTTAATTAACATATACGTAAACATCCCTTAACTAATTTATGATTCAGGATGGCCTATGTAATTTTTTTCTTATCACCAATTTGTCGATTATAGCATCGATCTAGTACCTTAGACTGTTTCGAACAACCAACTAAGCTTTTGAAGACATTAATATTAAACCCCTTTTTAAAGCCGCCGACGTAGATGCTGTGTGCTCGGAATTCGTCTCCAATTCATTGGCACAACCAATTGCATTTTCCCTGCTAACGGTTGGGTTTTTTCCTACAAGTAGACAATAAAACATTTTCATTAGTCATAAAATGTATCAATGACGAAACCAACATAGATTTGCTTTCCAATCAGGGATGATCAAGACACTTTGCACTTGGTCAGCTTGAATTTTCATTAGTGTTTTTAAGATCAGGGAAAAAAGTGAAAACGCGTAGAAATTTAGTCCAGACCATTGTAAAAACATCGAATCGAAAAACATCGAGTATACCTCGTCAGTATACCTAGCAAAACATTGGAGACCAAATATGCGGCCAGTAGTTCTAAATAGTTAATGTGGCTATTTAATTCCGATCCAAACCAAGCTCCGGTAATGAGCTCGCCATTACATGTAGCTCCCCAACGAGTAATCCCCAACCAGGCATCTGTAAATATTTTAATTTCATATTTATGTTGTCGGATTGAATTGACTGTAGTCAGTATCTTAGTATCCCACCAGTCAAACTCTGCTCTTAAATCGGCAGGTACTGTCATTTTTGCATCATAGATTCCTTTACTCTTCAACAACGCTAGATATTTCTGTCCTTCTAGGTCTTTTGAATAAAACCAGCCATATTTTACTGCTGGACATACAGCTGTGATCATTCTGAGCTCACCGGCGGATGGTACAGCTTTTAAAACTCTTAGATTCCAAAGTAAATGCGGGTATGCATTATCTCTTTTCCAGAGGCAGTCCGATAGTCATTTTTTCTGCGTCCAAAATAAATCCGAAAAATTTACATTTCATACTTGGCTGTAAGTCAGTAAGAAACATAGCCAGTCCAAGTAGACCACTGACAAGAAACCCAAGCTTTTTAAATAATTCACAATTGGTTTGTTATTTTTTGTAAATAACCAGGGGGCTACATTTAAACTAAATTGATTACAAACCTTTTTATATATTTGATTTCTCCCAAGTGATCATGAGAACGAGATACTAAGCATAATTCAAAAAGTATCTGTTGTTCGATATTAAGAGGTATTATATAGATATTAATTAATACGCTCGATATTACACTCGATTACTCAAAATTGGAGTATGAAGTTTATAAATCTCTACATAGTTCAAGAATTAATATATCTCACAATTTAGGTTACATATTTCCAATTTTGGACTAAATAATTTATATTCGAAGCAAGGTATTCAAAAATTAATTCTAGTTTGTTATTTAGACTTGATATATCAAGATTCAAACTGAATATTTGGTATTTTATACCAGAAAAAAATAAGTCTACATGTTGAGATTTGAGAATCACCAGTCCAATATCTAATAGCGATAAAGCGATAAACAGACGACCAAGGAAACTAACTTACATTCCTTTCAAATTGATGTTAAAAAACCCATGTAAAACATATAATTTTAGTTACAGCAAAATTTCACTTTTTATCATAATCCAAACAAGAATTCGCTATAAAGTATCCACTTAATAAAACGTGTAAACAAATATCTCTCAATGAATATACTTTCATAAACGGAAGATTTCATCGAATTCCAGTCTAGAAAAGGTTCTCAGAAACTCCTACAATCCACACAAACACAATTTCACAACAACAAAGACAAAATAATTATAAAACAATAACACAATATAAAGTGGAATCTGTGAAAGAAAAAGTCACATATACGAACAATCATAATTAGAATATTATTTACTAATTAATCTTCTTAGAGTATGTTAATTGATATAAAAGACTCAATTCGTTAGATTAGAAAGCTAATAAACTAGAAAATAATTGAGCGTAAGAAAAATCAGCGTAATTTTGACTAATAATCTTATTATCAAATATTGTGTCTACTAATCTTACTGATTACCTAATTTAGAATCTATTAATATTTGTTATTTAACCCTTAACCACCTGCCATACGTCTCAGATGAGAAAATTACTGCTACTTTGGGTCTGAGAGATGTATGGTAGATGTAGAGATATATGATAGATATTAATTACATTAAAATGTAATTGCAAGAAGGGAAAACATGTAGCTTACTTAATCTAACATCAGTTTAACTAAATATTTATGTAAATTATTACATATATTGTAATTGAGTCTCACGCAACGGTAAATTGAACAATAGCCGAAATTTCCTTTGTCAAGTCTTAAATTTCATGTAGTTATTATAAAACATCAAATGTAGACTAGCATCTATTTTAATTACAAGTAATTTGCACTGTAACTGTGATGGATTGTCCGCCCGAAATTGTAACCTGCTCCAGTCTCTTTCGCTCACTAAATCTAACTTGGAAAGACTTTATTACAGATTACAAATTACAAAGAAACATATGTTTTCGTAAACGCATTGAATCCTACACATCAACTAACTTAATTCTAGTTACTTTAATGTAATCTATATAGAACTAGTCTTGTATGCATTATCAACTTATCTAATATTTCTTGGTTTTGTTTAATTTAGTCTTTTGTCTTAATTTACCATTCAAGTCCTTATTTTCTACTTACTAAGAATATATCTAGTTTTAACTAACTTATTAAAAAAAAATTATTTCCAATAACATTACCAATATCTATAATATCCATCAATATCCAATTAAATTTATGTGTGAACGTTTAACGTCCATTAAACTAAAGACTGCGTCCACTTGAACGCAGATATTATATAATAGATATTTTCAAGAGGTCTGATAGCAGTTCTGTGTCTATCTTGTGATAATAATTGTGAGATAATTGGCGGCGATAGATTTGTTAATATCGAATCTGGGTTATTCCGGCCGTTAATGCGTTCGGTCTGTAATTATGTCCGATGAATTATTAAATACGTTGCGGATTAATTTATTTAAAGTGTGTTATTAGTTGTTGGTTTGCGATGCATTTTAAATTGGGTAAATTAACGTCTCTGCTTTTAATTAAGTTTATTTAGATATTTTATTTTATTAAAAATGATTAGACTATTAAGTATTTTTTTTCGAGAACTGACCAGAACAGAAATTGGACAAGACAAGATAAGACCAGACTAAACTAGGAAAGCCACTGCCAAATAAGTTCAATTAATAAACCACATTTTCATAAAGTTTTGTAATCTAAAATACTGCTATTATTTACTTATTATTATTCTAAAATAGCTATTTTTATTTCTTCTACAACTTATGACAAAATTTATAAACTCTCTAGAATCTAAAAATGTTGATAGGAGCAGACGAAATATGATGCAGTAGGACCAGACGAGACCATACAAGATCAGACAAGACCTTTTATTGTAAAACAACTTTAACAAAAAAAAACTTATGTTTGGCTATTTGAACCTTAATATTGACCGCCTACTTTTCTATGCATTCTCAGGTCGATCGAGTTTTTCTTTCCTGTTCCACGTTATTAACAATTCCGTCAGTGAGAAACTTCGAGTTGGATAGTAGGGTGTGAATATCTATGTGGACTATTTAGTGTTTGAAAAAGAAAGGTAAACAATGCTCGCGGGCGAGTAGACGCGGCGGTAAAAAAGAAATATCAGATTCACACCAAAACTGGTCTCGATAATTATTCAAAGCGATATTCAGCGTCAGTAGTGAGTGGGTTCGCGTTGAGTTAAGATGTGTTTGTGTTCTCGTCGGACAGTTTTCTGTGTTCTGTGAGATTGTATAATCTTCGGTGCGGTTTTAGCGGTATGGATATTTTTTTGAAAATGTTTCATTTTATAACAATTTTGTAAGTTTATATTTCATTTACTTATTTAGTTTTAAATATTTTATTTCATAAATGTGTATATTAACATAACAATTTCTTCTTTATATAAGATCGACTCTGGTAACTCGCAAATATTGAATTTATTATAAATTTTAGCTCTTTTGAAACATGCTTGTTTAGGCTATAATAATAATAAAAATTTAAAGCAAAGAAAATATTTAATAAAATCTACACATGATTTATTTCCATTTTAATAGTCATAACACTAATTTTTATTTCTTATTAATTTAAATTACTTTTCATTAATTTACTTTTAAATTGAATTTTTATAATGAATCAACATTTACTAATTTTAAATTCATATATTCATCAATGTAAAAGTAACCAAAACCAGACAAGACCAGGCCAGACCGGACAAGAACATATAAAGCCAGGGAAAACCAGACACGGCACAAACAGACAAGACAAGACGAGGCAAGTCAAGCCTAGGCATGAACAGACATGGTTAACCAGAAAAGACTAGCCATTGAATTGTATACGCCACTAGCGTATACAATTCAATAGTAAATAAGACCAGACAAGAACATACAATGCTAGACAAAACCAGACACGAGGACACCAGACCAGAAATGACTAGGCAAGACCAAACAAGACCAGACAGACCAGAAAAGGTCAGACGTGACTAGACAAGGCAAGACCAAACAGGATAAGACCAGACCAGACAGGACAAAATCAGGCAAGACCAGACAAGACCAGACCAGACAAGACCAGATCAGACAGGCCCAGACAATACCAGATAAGACCCGGCAAGTCAAGACAAGACTAAACAATGGAAATATCGGGTTGAAAATTCACTAATTTCTAACAGAAATATACTAAAAGATCTACGCAATTTCGACGAATTCGTTTATTTCGGTTGTAATTTGGACAAAATAAACGTAAGTAATATTGGGGATTTGAGACAAAAATTCGCATGAAATATATCCATAATTTAGATCTAAAAGTTTTTGTTTTGTAAATTTTCGACAGCGATGTGGATAAAACATACGTTTGGATTAATTTGTTTCAGCTGTAATTTAAGCCAGGCAAAACCTAAACAATTTACAAAGTACAAAGTTATATTTTAATCCCAAATCTGATATGATTCGACTGTAATTTAGCTAAAAACGGAAATAAGACCATAGAATTAAGGGAAAAAAATTGTATGCCATTTGGATAAACAAACAAAAAAAGCAAATCTAAAGTTTTTGCATTTTTTTTTTGTTTCGATTATAACAGAGGAAATTAGAAAAACTACGACATTTGGACAATGATCGTTTATTGGTTTTATAAATGTAGATTGGGTATTTACGTATTAACGCCACCACCGCTACATTTTTAAATGCCGCCAATCTACACCTAAAATTTTTATGATAGGTAAAATAAAGCATTTTATTTAAAAGTAAAACATTTTTAAAACTCAAAATCTGACATTTTCAACAGTTAATAGATGCGCACGCAACTCGACGTTGCCACGTTAATTATTTTTTTAAAGAAAAATATTACCCCATATGCATTTTAAAATATGGATACTTTTTTTAGGATATATTGATATTTTCTCGGTAGTAGAAAGTAAGTAGTACCAAATCTTTTTTCTGGAAAATACAAATAATTTGGAATGTTGTTAAAAAAATCTTAATGGCAACCTAATCTAGTATTAACAAGGTATTTTTTAGCAACCCACATGGTCTCTCATAGCACGAAAGTGCAGAAAACCACGTTGCACGTTCGTATATTTATTGAACAAGGCAGCAGAGAAGCTTCACTTTCGCTTTCCGATCTTAGTTAAGCAGTGCCAAAGACGATTAACTACAATTACAACAGGGAAAAATTTCACAACTATAAGTTAAAAAAAATGCATTATTCTGCACCTTACCCCACAAGACAATCGATTGTCGCATAAGTGAAGAAGTTTAGTTGGTGTTAGATGCGAATATCTAATTTTAACACATTGAACATTGCAAATTTCAAATTTTTCAAATTCTCAAATAATCTAAATTGTTTTAAAATGTTGCAAATTAATGAATAATAGTTTCAAGATTTTTGTAAATTTAGAATAAAATCAACTTATGGCATTTTCAATGTAGGACTTGTATGATGAGATCGTTTAAATTTGATGAAGCCAATTTCAATAACTTAAAAACTTAGAAAAAAATTATTGCTTGCTTGGTAAAGTACGAACGTCCAAATTTTGAAAATTTGACTGTGCTAACTTCAAGGAATGCATTTGTATTTGAAAAATTCACAGAATTGTAAATTTTTAACAAAATTTTATAAGCAATTACAAGATTTTTCTTCTTTTTAAAGTTTCTTATCCGTTCCGGACATTGGTAACCATTTTGGAAATCAAGGCTTTGTTTGCTGCTGCTCGGTTTTGGACATGGCTTAATGTTCTTGGATTCTTCAACCATGATATCCTTCTTCTTCCGACAGCTCGATATTCCGCTACTTTCACTTGCAGTATTGTTTGCAGTAGATGGAATCTGCTTTGCTTCCTCATAATATGCCCAAGGTATTAGAGTTTTTTGCATTTTATAATGTTGAGGGGCTCTTTATCCTTCTGCATTCCATGAATGAGCTCAGTGTTGGTTATGCGATCTTTTCACGATACTCTCGACATTCTTCGATAACCACATCTCGATGCTTCCAGTTTCTTCCTCATAACATCGGTTAGTGTCCACGATTCAACTCCCTAAAAAAGAACCTAAAACACCTAACAACCCTGAATTCATTTTCATGTCGTTATTCTTTAGTAGGGATCCCATGCTGTCGGTACGGATCTTCACTTTTTGAGAATTATCTCACTGATCGTTTAGAGTAGTGCCATGATATGAAAATTTACTCTCTCGATGGGTTTCTGATTGACTATGAAGAGACAATTTCCAATAGTTGATTTACTAATAATCATTAATTTTGTCTTTTTGATGTATATATCAAGGCCATACCTTTTGCTACTTGCTGTTATTCTATTCATGAGGTGTTGCAGTTTCTCCATGCTATTAGCAAATAGCACCGTATCATCTGCCTACCGTATATTAATTATTGTTTCACCAGTTAGTGATATGCCAGCTTCCATAGATCCTTCCATAGATCCTACTTCAATAGATGTTGAAATCAACGGTGATAGTATGTGGCCTTGTCCTGTTTCTCGTAGAATGTTCACCTTCTCCGTCGTCTTTTCCTCCACTCTAACAGTTGCTGACTGCTTCCAGTGTAAGTTTATGATGATGTAAGTGTTTTACATCTAGTCCAATTTTCTTTAAAAGCTCTATTATATATACTCGATGTCGTACTCTATCGAATTCCTTTTGGTAATCAATAAAGCAACCACGAAAAATGTCGCAGTTCATATCCCTGTATCGTTGAAATAACACTTGGATGGTATAGAGAGGTTCTCGTGTACCCACCGCATTTCTGAACCAAAACTGTGTTAGTGATATTTGTTCTTTGCAGAGTCTATATATTCTCTTTTGATTATTTTGAAAAATAGTTTTAGCAGGTGACTCATAAGACTGCTGGTTCTAAACTCTTCGCATTTTTTGCACCAGGATTTTTTGGTAGATGTTGGTCCTGTTAAGATATTCTTCTACTTAACAACAAATGCTGTTCATTATAGGACGGGCAAAAGACACCATAAATAATATCGAAGAAGAACTGCTAAAGCTAAATACTACTAAGAAGAAACCGTGGATGACAGACGAAATTTTATAGTTAATTGAAAGGAGAAAAGTAATTAAGAATCAAAACAACATGAGCTAATATAACAGAATTATACTTACTAAATTAGATTCACTAAAAGAGTACTAGTTAAATAATAACATCTAGTACTCGTTTAGTGACATGTAAATTATACTGGCGGCTGATACCACATGCAAATACCAGTTGCATAATTCAATATCCTACGTGGCATTAGCCAAGGAATTACAATGGTTGGGTTGTTGTGTACAAATGTAGGGTTGTTTCAATATTGGATTTGTTTTGTCTTATAAGACTTAATATTATAGAGCTATGAACAGTTTGAATATATCTATACTTATAATATATCATACTATAGAATATATCTATATACTATAGTATGTTATAATTAGTACTAATTTTGTTGGGAAATTTCTTAGTTCTTTTAGTAAAACAAATTTATTAAATACTTGGTATTAAATTTGGACTAGCAAAACAATAGATGACCAAAATCAGATATTAACGCTAATTTAACCAAACACACTAAAACCTTACAGTTTTACTAAAACATTTAAATATTACTCATAATACAGTTTCCAGTTGTCAATTATCTTATAAATTGTATTTTCGTTCGAATTACTTTAAATTTGTTTTTACAAATTAAAGTGGAGAGCATTAGCAATTATGTTTAACCTTTACACCTAGCCGCGGCCGTTTGGCCATGAAACACGTTTTAATATTTAATTAAGAAGAAAATTATTTGCATTTACGCAGAACAAACTGTTTTGCAATTATTGGCGTGTACCGCGTCTACTTTCCATATAAATTTAATGTAATGGATAAATATTGTAAAGTGCCTTCTAAAAATAGGTATTATCTAACTTACAAAAAAGCAAATAGAGTTTGTATTATTTCTTAATGGCCATATTTGTTCACAATTTAAGTTTCTAAATGAACAATATTAAATGATCTTGAAAAGGAATTATCATAACAGATTATACTAATGTTGCTACTTAAATGTAATACTAATATAGTTTGTTAAATAATTTTATTTATTATGTCAACTCTCGTTTAGACTTATAACTGGTTGTGTATAGTCTGGCCTTGTATAGTCTAATATTGACTAGTCTGATTTTGTCTTATTGCTCTTATCTGTCCTGCTCCTATATAGTCTCATATTTAGTCTGCTCCTACTTTATGTACTCCTATTTAGTCTCCTCCTATCTAATCTGCTCATATTTTTTTTTGGGAGGAGGGGTAAAATACATTTACGTACGGCCCCCAGTGCTCCAAATTGCTCTGGGGAGTGTGGGACTACTCGCCTCAGTGGCTTGACTACCCACTTAAAAACCCACTCCTCAATTCTGACCCCATGCCGGACTGCCTTCTCAGCATTACTTCGCTCGGGGTTTGTCTTATTCCTCTATTTTTGCGATCCGTTTCGTCCTTCTCTTTTGCTATTATGACAGATGTCGCTAGCTTCTCCACTGCGTCCCAGCATTCTCTGCTATGTAGCATTGTCTCCTGTAGGTTTTCTAGCGTCAGCTTTCCTCCCACCGTTATTTCCATTTCCATCCGTTGTTTCGCCCATATGGGGCAGTTGAAAAATGTATGAAGGCAATCACCCACCAGGTCCGGGCAGTACACACAATTTTCGGTCTCCCTCAGCTGTCTGCGATAGAGGTATGCCATGAAGCTACCATGTCCGAGCAGCAGCTGCGAGAGAAAGTAATTTACTTCTCCGTATCCTCGTATCACCCATGGTTCTATGAGTGGGATGATTCGTTTTGTCCAGACCGCACATCCGGTTTCCTGGTTCCATCTTGTCTGCCATTCGTGTATAGTGTCTTCTCTAATCCGGCCACTGCTCTCCTCCCCTTCAAGGTACCTTCTTAGCCTTTCTTTTTCCATCAGGTCTATTGGCATCAGCCCGGCAACTACCGACAGTGCTTCCGCCGAGGCCGTCCTATAGGAACTACATATCCGTATTGCCAGCTGTCTCTGTATTCTTTCATACATTCTTCTATATTTTTTTGTTCTTATCAACGATTCATACCACGTAGGAGCACCGTACAGCATTTTTGACAGTGCCACTGTGCAGAGTGTGCGTCTGCGGCTCGTCCTTGGTCCCTTAACATTTGTCATTAGCCTTCTAAGCTGTTCTACCGTTTGGCTTACGTTTTTTGCTGTTTCCTGCAAGTGCGTATACTTTTTAGGTCTTTATCCAGTCGTATTCCCAAATATTTTATACTTTTTCTTGTTTTAATTGTCGTATTTTTAAAACCTATGCTCATCTCAGATAGGGTCCTTCTCCCCACCAGTACCAATGCTTCGGATTTTTCTGGCAATTTCAAGACCCATTTCTTCCAGCTCCTGGTCTATGATATTAAGCGACCATTCCACTTTTCGTTTCAGGTATTCCGCATTGCCATCTATTACCACCACTGCCAAATCGTCCGCGTATGCCACGAGGTGAGTTCCCTCCGGGAGGGCCAGCCTGAGTATCCTGTCGTAATATGCAATCCATAATGTGGGACCCAAGACAGAGCCTTGTGGCACCCTGCTGCTTACGTCGATTTTTTTTGCTTTCCCTATTTCTATTTTCCTCTCTCTAAAATAGTTTCCAATCAGACGTACTAAGTATGCCGATATCTTTTGTTCTTCCAGCGTTTTCAAAATCTCAGACCACGGTGCACTGTTAAAAGCATTTCGTATGTCTAGTGCCACCATTATCGCTAATTTCTTATGTCGGTAGGAAGGGGCGGAGGCAACCCTTGCTAGCTCTTGTATTTTCCTGACAGCATCGACAGTTGATCTGCCTTTTCGGAAGCCATATTGTTGTTCTGGCAGGGCGCCTTTTTCTTCAAGCTCTTGTTGCAGTCTGTTTCTTATGATGCTCTCCCATAATTTCCCTGGTACATTTAGTAAGCATAGAGGTCGATAGCTGACCTCCGAGTCTTTGTGTTTTTTCGGTTTTTCTATAAGCACTAAGCGAGCATTTTTCCAGATTTGCATGAATCTCTCGTCTCTCAGTAGTCTATTCAGGCATGCTCTACAGGTCCCTTCGTGATTTTCTAGCACTATTTTAATTATTTCCGGAGTTATCCCGTCCGGTCCAGGTGCTTTTCCATTTTTCATTTGGGTAAACGCAGTCCTTAATTCCTCTGCTGGTATTTTCTGTACTATCTCGTCGGTTTCTTTCTTCTCTTGTGGGGTCCAGCTTAACGGCCGGTGGGTTGGGAAGAGTTTATCCGCCCATTTCAGTTGTTTTTCTTCCTCTAGTGTATTATTGCTTCTCAGCATTTTAGTTTTCTTCATGACGATCTGGTACGCTAGTCCCCAGACGTCATCTTCCAGCTCCTTTATCAGCTCGTTCCACTTGCGTTGTTTGGCTTCTTTTATTACCTTCTTTAGGGAATTCCGGCACTTTCTATAGTTTACCCATAGCTGCTTGTCTGCATTCTCTTCATATGTGCTTCTACCTCTCGTGGCAAGGCGCCTTGCCCGTATACACTGTCGTCTGCTCTCTGCTATCCCCTCATGCCACCAGTAAACAGCTGGCTTACTTCCCATCTTTCCCTTATACTTGGTAAGTACTTCATTACAGGTTTTTTGTACAGCATTTATCAGGAAGTTTTCCTCTTCTGGGAGCCATGCATTACTATTTAATTGCCTTTTTAGTGTCTCTTTGAACTTGTCTAGATCACCCGCTTTTATTTTCCATTTTCTTGTGGTGCATTCCTCTTGCTGATTTTCTTTTCCGAGTTTTGTGCTACTTGTCAGTGTAAACTCTATATATTTGTGATCCGACAGGGTCTCTGTTTCTTTTAGTACTGCCCAGTCCATCATGTTGTCATATGTTTCTTTCCCTGCCATCGTTATATCGATAATTGAGCTTTGGTTTCTCCGTTCGAAGGTGGCCTCATTTCCCGCATTGCAGATTATCAGATCGTGTTGTACCAGAAAGTCCAATAGAAGATTTCCTCTCTCATCCTGTGTATCCGAACCCCACACATAGGCCTTTGAATTAAAGTCCCCGCCTACCAGGATCCGTTTTTTTTTGACGGTTGCCAATGTCCTCGCCTAATTCGCTTATGAAATTTTCAAATTCGCACCTCTGGCAGTTAGGCGATATGTAGCAGCTGTAGTGTATACCGTATGCCGTTTCGATCCAGACAAATCCTTTGCCCGCGCGTTGATCAGTTATTCTTATTTTGCACAGTACTCTAATTCCTACGTCTTTGTTTGCATCTGTATACCATCCTCTTGTCCCGTTTTTATTTGGCTCGCTACCCATTATTACGTCTGCTTTTCTTTCAGCTGCTGTTTTAAATGCTAAATCCATTGCACCTTGGCTCCTGTTTAGGTTTATTTGTAGAAATTTTATTTTTTTGTCTCTGTCCTCGTGCGCCGTGTCGTCTTCCGATATGTATTTTGGGTGTTCATTGTTTGTTACTTTGATGCTCTGGTCTCAGTTTTCTTACTTCTCTTCTGTTGGTTTGCTAGGGCTTCCCTAAATTTCTTGCACCTGCCCCCTCCTGCTCGGTGGCCAGTTTCGTTCGGTGGCCGTGCTATTCATGACTGTCTTCAGTTCATCTAGTAGCATCATATATTCTCCCTTCTGTCTAGTGATAGTTATGGCGAACGAATCCCTTTCCTTCTTGTTTTGTCCGGTTCGCCCTGCTTCGTTTTCTCCTTGTCTCGTTTCTTTGGGCGTGTAGATTTCTACTTCAACCTCCCGACCTAAGAACACAGTCATTGTTCTTAGATCATTTTCCTCATTTTATACGTGTCCATAAATCTGGTCCTGTGTAGGACAACCTTTCTCACGTTGTCGCTTTCTGCTTCCATCCTCAAGTTTATTAAGTGATCCCACATGTTCTTATCTGTCCTGTCTGTTTTAATTTTTGCCATCCTCCTTGTTCTTTGGGTTTGTTCGTTTCATCGCCCAATTCTTATCGTATTCTCAAAGATTTCAAAATCTTTTGTTGGATTACAGAGTTCTGGAAATCTGTTGCAGTATATTCTTTGTATGCTTCTCTCCATTTTTTCATCATCTGGCTCTACGAGTACGCATTTCATTGTCCCTTCATCATCCGTGGTTATGGGATTTCCCACAACCACCTTTACGTTCTCGAATACCTCTTCCTCCCATGGTAGACTTTCTGATTCCTTCTCTTGAAGTCCTCCAGCGTCTCTATGTCTTGTATTATTTTTCTCGTGATCTTTTTGGTGTAATTTCCCCACCCAATCTGTTTTTTTTTCGAGCTTTGCAATCTGTTCTTGGGCATCCTTCAGAAGCTCACCGAGCCTCTTATTTTCTGACCTCAGCTCCGCTTCTACGTTATTGACCTCTTTTGTCGCACTGATAGGTTACTTTTATTTTATTTCTATTTCTTTTGCGTTTATTTGCGCAGTCTCCCTGCTCCCCCTGCTATACTCTTCTTCCTCACTGTTATCTTCCTCTTTTGTTAAAAAGTTCCGTACCCAGCCCGAGGTCATTTTGTTCGCGCTGTCTCTTAGTTTATTTACCGCTTCTTTAATCTCCCTCTTAGTATTTATGTTTACCTTAGTCAATTTTTGTAGATCTATTATATTCGTTGCCACTGTGTCGAGAAGCTCCTGCAGTGCACGCGCTTCTCCTTTCTTCTCCTTTCTTCCGTTTTTTTTTCCCTCATTTTCCTTTATTTTGCTTCTTTTCCTTTTTTTGGCCTCCATCGTGAGCTCAGGGGAACTATCGGTGCTTGTAGCATTTTCCTCTCTCTCCTGTTCAGATTCCTTTCCTTGTTCGCTGTCAAGGGTCGATGCTTTCCAGAGCTGGAATACGTTCTTTGTTTGCGATCTCTCTTTTTTATTTACCCGTTCCGTACTTTGCTGTCTGTTTTTTTGTTGGCGGTGTCCTTTTAATACAGCTTCTTTTCCCGAAGATTTGCCACTCTTGTGGTATGCTCTCCTCCGGGTTTTCCGTAACTTTGTCTGTCGCTGGGCCCAGCTTTCCGCCCCGTCCACTCGTAGCCATCTCCATATCCATGTTCATTGCCTTGTTGTCACCATTAGCTCCTCCGTCGATAGTAGCGGTAAGCGCTCCCCCCGTATTCCGTGGAGCAGCACCTGACAAGAGTTTGTCAGGTGACGGGATTCCCTCCATCTGGGTACCCGCCCGGGGATTTTGTTTCTTGTCCGCCATTTCATATTTTTTTGGCTCATTTTGTTGTTACACCCGTACACCCATAACCCGGGTCCCGGTGCTTTTCCAGAATCGTCGTCTCCTGTTTCGAGAACCTTCCATTCCTTTACCAGATCGCGTCCGTGTCAGTCAGCCAAATTCGTCATCGATGTTTTTTATTCCTGGAGGTTTTTTCCTCCGTTGCGCTATTTGGTTCGCGGTGGCTGTTTTATTTGACCACTATCCGCCGGCAAGCCGGTGAGGTCGTTCCCTAACTATCCGCCACCTGTGGGATGCGCCCAGTAGGAGTTTGGCTTCTCACCTGGGAATCTGCTCATATCTAGTATGTCCTTATCTTGTCTGTCCCTGTCTAGTCTGCTCTTGTCTACTCAGGTTTCGATTAGTCTCTTCTTGAGTTTACGTCTTTCCTGGTCCTGATTAGTACTTGGACTGGGAAAATTGAACTATATGGTATTTTATACAAACAAATTATGTGCCATTTTGTCCAGTCTGTATACCTAGTCTTTGCTCTAATTATATAGTCTTATATAATGCGTTTATTTGTTTGTATTATACCATATTTGTGTACTATACCATATTTTGAATCTTCTCCAGTTTCATCTAGTCTTGATCAGTCTTTCTAGTTTTGGCCAGTGTTGCCTATTTCGAATACATTTTATAACTGTTTTCCTACAAAAGCGTTTGGTTGCGCCTCCTGATCCCTTTTATCTTGATCATTCAGACTAAACCAATTTGCGTACTTTCCTAGTTCATTCTTGTTTCTGATACTTAATTGCCTTTTACGCTTATTTAGTCTAATCTTAATTCCATATGTTAAAATCTTTTTTGTGGAAGATTATTTCTGTTTTAGAGTTAATAATATGCAAACAAACCTTGAAGTGCATATCATTAAGACAATATTACATTTACACTAAAACTAGTCTCAATTAAAACGAGCTTCAGTATTGAGTGGGCAAGCACTCAGTTGAGATGTTTCTACGACTTATATGTCTTAGGATTAAATATCTTAATAGTAAGTTTTATTTAGAAAATAGAAACTGGAATAATTTATTGCACTAAAAATGCTTTTATTACTTGCTGTTTGTCTTTAGGCTAGAAATTTGCAATTTCTACCACAATGCCTTAAAATAAAATCTTAATGAGCTTTTAATTAATGCATTAAATTTTGAATGAAACTCGTCTTTTTATACATGGAAATTAATTTGTCAAAAACTTTTATTTCGTCTTTATATTGACGCTTGAGGCTAAAAACTTTACAATTATTTTATCTTCAATGTCTCAGAAAAATGAACATTCTAATTATAACTTTTATTTAAACTAAATATTCCGTTAAACTTCCGTTATGTTTTTTTTATCTGTGTGTGTAAAACAATTTTAATTTAAAAATAGAAAATTAAAACGTGTCGCTTTAAATAAATCCTTGTGGACTAAACGAGTCGCGTGTTGCACTGACAAGGTCTAACAATAAGTGCAGATTCTTGAAAGTACGTTTCAAAGCGACTCTATAAATACGATTCAATTGAGGCGAAATATTGATATTGTTTCTCGCAAAAAACCTATTTTATAAGATAGTTACCATTTACGGCCTCGTAAAATGTTATAATTAAGAGAGAAATCTATTGATACATTGCGGCGAGATGATAGGTCAAATGCGTTAAAATCAATGTAATCAATGGATTTAATAAGGCAATTATTTTATATTGCAAGTAGATGTGTGAGAAATTTTACAATAGGAAACCGCTTAAGTTTTTTTGTAATAAAATCATTTTTTACTGGGGAAATTCTTGAAAATAACATTAACATTTTATTTATTTCCGGCTTAGGCTACTTGTTCTTTATTAATTGTAACTGGTTTTGTCGGGAGAATCTACATTACAGACGTGATACAATTGTTTTTAATGGAATTTTTTGAATAATTTATGATAAATTAGTCACTTTTTATTATCTTGGATCTGATAGAATAAAAAAAAATATAAATAGATAAATTATTTTGATTTGATTTGATTTGATAGTTTTAAAAGTTTCGAAAATTTGACTAAATTTGCTATTTTTAAAAAGTTAATTCAATTTTGAAATATTTTTTGTAATTTGTGAATTATTATCATATACAGGGATTTAGGCTTAAATTAGTCAACATTTTTTTTCATATTTAAATTACTAAATCTAAATTTATCCTGAATTTGTCCTTACATACTTATAAAGTTCAATCTCGTCCTTTTAACTCGTCCGGTTAATTTTTTCAGTTAAAGGTGGAAATTGCAAACTAAAACAAAATTTAAGATTAACTAACATGGACTGTGACAAGACTCAATTGTAGTTAAAACTTCCTCATAATTTAAAATTGCAAATTGTTTTAAATATACATTACCGCCTAGGAAAGACATACTCAAGAAATTAAACGCTTTTCTAAAAAATAGTCTTTTCTGATTTACTGCAAATTTGATAATATCTTACATCGTATTGTTTAATCGAGGCTGCTTCCTTCGACTTTTATTAAAAACATAATGAAATGCCTGCATAACCTATGAAAACACTAGATAAGACACGTCTAAATATCACTAGAAAAGAATAGACTTAACACTTTAGAAGGCTACACTACACAAGACTGACGCGGTTGTTAGACAAAACGGCGCATATAACTGATCATGAAAATAACTGGTCATGTCTAGACTTCAAAAGAATCAAATAAGCTAAACTAGACGAGGCTTAACAAAGTTAGATTAAACTTCATAAGATTTGAAAAGGCTACACAAATACGACTAGAGAAATCTGATCAAGACTGAACAAGCCAGGGCAAGACAGAGTATGAGAATATAAAACGGAATAAGACTGGAATAAGATTCGGCACAATTAGACCAGCCTAGACCAGACAAGACCTGGAAATACCACACAAGACTAAATAAACTGGTCTTGATTGGTCTTGCATGATATTGCCTGATGTTGGCCGGGTTTGGCTGATCTTGTCTGGCCTTGTCTGTTCTTTTATGGTCTTGTATAGTCTTGTTTGGTCTTGTCTGACCTTGTCTAGTTTTGTCTGCTTTGTCTAATCTTGTATGCTCTTGCCTGGTCGGGTCTATTCTGGTCTTCTCTGCTCTTGTCTGGTTTCGTCTGGTTTTGTATAGTCTTGTATAGTTTTGTCTGATATTGGCTGGTTTTGTCTGGTCTTGTCTGGTCGTGTCTGCTCTTGTCTGGTCTTGCCTGGTCTGGTCTTGCCTGGTCTTGTCTAGTCTGCACTGGTCTTGTCTGGCCTTGTAGGGTTTTGTCTAGTCTTGTCTGGTTTATTTTTGGTTTTGGCTGGTTTTGTCTGGTCTTGTTCGGTCTCGTCTGGCCATGTCTGGTCTTGACTGGTCTTATCTAGTCTTGTATGGTCTTGTCTGCTTTTGTCTGACTTTATCTGCTTTTGCTTAGTGTTAGCTGGTTTTGTCTGGTCTTGTCTGGTATTATCTGGTTTTCTATGGTGTTATATGGTCTTGTCTGGTCTGGTCTTGTATGGTCTTGTTTTGTCTGATCTTTTCTGGTTTTGTCTGGTCTTATCTGATATTGCCTGAAACTGTCTCACCTAGTCTTGTCTGGACTTGTCTGGTTTGTCTGGTCTTGCCTAGTCTTGTATGGTTTTGCCTGGTCTTTTCTGGCTTTGCCTGGCATTGTCTGGTATTGCCTAGGGTTGGCTGGTGTTTTCTGGTATTGCCTAGGGTTGGCTGGTGTTTTCTGGTCTTGTGTGGTTTTGTCAGGCCTTGTCTAGTCTTGTCTAATCTTGTCTGCTCTAGTCTGGTGTTGACTGGCTTTGTCCCACGTTAGTTTGTTTCATCTGTTCTTGTTTGGTCTTGCCTGGTTTTGTCTGCTCTTGTCTCGGCTTGTCTGGTCTTCTCTGGTCTTGTATGGTCGTGTCTAGTCTTTTGTGGTCCTGTCTGGTCTTGTCTGGTCTTGCCTGCTCTTGTTCGGTTATGTCTGTTATTGTTATAGTCTTTCGAACCTTGTCTTGTTTGATCTTCGCCCGTTTTGTCTGGTCCTGTCTGACCTTACCTGATATTGTATTGTATGGTCTTTTCTGGTGTTATCTAGTCTTGTAGGTACTTGTCTGGTTTTATCTGGATGTGTCTGCTCTTGTCTGGCATTGTCTGGTTTTCCCTAGTATTATCCGGTCTTGTCTGGTCTTATATGGTGTTATATGGTCTTGTCTGGTCTGGTCTTGTATGGTTTTGTCTGCCCTTGTCTTGTCTGGTCTTTTCTGGTTTAATCTGGTCTTGTCTGATCTTTCCTGATATTGTCTCGTCTAGTCTTGTCTGATCTTGTCTGATCCTGCCTGGTCTTCTCTGGTATTGCTTAGTCTTGTATGGTCTTGTCTGGCTTTGTCTGGTATTGCATAGTGTTGTTTGGTGTTGTCTGATCTTGTCTGGTTTTGTCAGGCATTGTCTAGTCTTGTCTAATCTTATCTGATCATATCTTTTGTCTGGTCTTGTCTAGTCTTCCCTAGTCTGTAGCCTGGTCTGCTCTTGCCTAATCTTGTCTGGTCTTCTTTGGTCTTGTCTCGTCTTGTATTGTCTGGTCTTTTCAAGTCTTGTCTGGTCTTGTCTGGCTTTGTCTCGTGTTGGCTGGTTTTGTCTGGTTTTGTTTGGTCTTGACTGGTTTTATCTGGTCTTACCTGGTTTTATCTGGTCTTACCTGGTCTTGTCTGGTCATGTCTGCTCTTGTCTTGTCTGGTCTTGTCTGGTCTTGTCTTGTCTGGTCTTGTCTGGTCTTCCATAGTCTTGCCTAGTCTTGTATGGTCTTGTCTGGTTCTGTCTGGTCCTGTCTGGCTTTGTCTGGTTTTGCCTAGTGGTGGCTGGTTTAGTCTAGTCTTGTCTGGCCTTGTATAGTTTTGTCTGATCTTGTCTGATCTTGTGTGGTCTTGTCTGATTTTGTCTTATATGATCTTATCTGACCTTGTCTTGCCTGGTCTTTTTTTGGTTTTGTCTGATCTTGCCTGATGTTGTCTCGTCTGGTCTTGTCTGATAGTGTCCCTTCTGGTCTGATCTTGTATGGTCTTTTCTGGTCTTATCTTGTTTAGACTTTTCTAGCCTTGTCTTGTCTTGCCCGTTCTTGGAGTGTGTGGTCTTGTCGGCTCTTTTCTGGTCTTGCTTGGTCTTGTCTAGTTTTGTATGGTTTTGTCTGTTCTTGTTTGGACTTGTTTGTTCTTGCGTGGTCTTGTCTCGCCTTGTCTGGTCTTGTCTGGCCTTGTCTAATCGTGTCGCGTCTTGTCTGGACTTGTCTGATTTTGTCTTCTCTTGACTTGTCTGATTTTGTCTTGTCTGGACTTGTCTGATTTTGTATTGTTTATCTTGTAATGTTTTATCTGGTGTTGTTTGGTCTTACCTAGTCTTGCTTGGTCTTGTCTGGTCTTTTCTGGTCTTGTCTGTTCTTATCTGGTCTTGTCTGTTCTTATCTGGTCTAGTCTTACCTTGTCTTGCCTAGTCTTATCTTGTCTGGTGTTTTCTGGTCTTGTCTGGTCTTGTCTGGTCTTGTCTTGTCTTGTCTTGACTGGTCTTATCTAATCTTGTCTGATCTTATGTGGTCTTGTCTGGTCTTCTCTAATCATGTATAGACAGGACTGGTCTTTGTCATCTTGTTTGTGATAACTGGAGGGTCGACTTCCTAAGATTTTTGTGTTATAAATCTAAAATACAAACATGTAAATTTGCAAATAAGTTGATTCAATTAACTTGTCAAATTTTGCCTTTGCAGATTTGTCGAGTAAAAGTGAATAATGAAACAGCAGATATGAGCGAACACACGCAAGCCAATTAGCTGAAAGTAAACAATCGCAGACGTTAATTAAACATTTATTTTGAGATAATGTGGCATTGTTGGGACAAAGTAGGAGTACCAAAGTAAGTGAGAAAGATGTGGGAGTGCAAAAATTTCTTAGCACAGGAAAAACAACTGTTTTTGTATATGCTAATACTCTTGACTTTCAAATGGGACAGCGACAATTAAGGAGAAACGAAAGCCAATGCGAAAATCAATTACCTTTTATGAATTTTATTATGTTGATAACAATGAAAAAAGTGTAATTTTTACGCTTTGAGATGTTTTTTATATTAATAACATAACTGTAACTTAATCGTTATATTCTTTTTTATATTATGATCTTAATAAACTGCCTTTAGCGACGAATTTGCACTATTCATTACATGTATTATTATTTACATGAACACACCTTTCCTCGCGGGATAATAACCTTTAGGATATATTATTTAATTATCATTTTAAAATGAAGACTGTGAACATGTAAACCGAGTTAAGAGAAATTCCCATTTAGTTCAACTTTATAAATATTTGCATTACATTAAAATTCAAATGCCAAACCCCGGAGGACATAGTTTACTACAATTTGCCGAGCAGAGGTTCTCAACCATTTTTATACGTTCCTTTACAAATCCCCATCGATCTTATGTAATATCAAAACAAACTTTATATAAGTTTGTTTGAAAATATATTGCTTTCATTGTATATAATATCAACGTAATATGTTAATAAAATGTGATTGAATAAATTTGTCATTGCAATAAATTTCCACAGAGAATTTAGAGATCCGAGTTTCTGATATCGCCAACTCGCGTTATTTTAATAAGCAGAAAAGTTGGGGAAAGTTGACAAGTCTTATTAGTTGTAAATAACCAGAGAGAATACCATTTACTTACGACCATTCAATGCAACGTTTTAAGATTATCAGCTTTATATACTACACTTGCATCTAATAAGTTTTCTTTTGCAACTTATTTATCTATAATATAGAAACTAAATGAAGAAAGTGAGAATGCTAAGTGATAGATTTCATTATTCTGTTTAATGTTTTATTTTATTGTTATTTAATTTGATAAGATGTTTTATATGATGAATGTTTTTATGTTTCACGATTTTTTTTTTTAATTTATTGTAGTTTTATGAAAGTGAAAGATCTTTGAAACAGGAAGAGAAAATGAATTTTATTTTCGTTTGTGGAGATAAGAGTAATCGAAAATAAATTTTTATATATAAAAAATAGAATAATATAAAATTGAAAAGTAAGAGCGAGAATCAATTAAGTTATATGATAAAAGCGATAAATGGAGATTCTTTTCAAATCGATTTCCGAATTCCGATGACTGAATTTCTCGATGTTTTTCCTATATATATATTCCTTTGGAGATCGAAAGAACTTTCTTTACAAACGGCGACATTTTAACCAACACAAATTTGGAATATTACAACGGAAACGAATTAAATAGAAATTCTTATAATATTTTGAAAATAAAATATAAAAATTGTATAATTTTATTAACTTTCTTTTAAATATAGTTTTAAAAACATATAATTTTTATAGTAAAGAAAATATAGTATAGAAAAACGTATTTTTGTAAGCTTTATTGCTTGTTTATTCGTCAAAATTATCATAAACATTGAATATCAACACAAGGTCTATGGAAATACCTACAATATATGGGTTAAAACATTAAAGTTAACTAGTGAAATTTATAAAACTTAAGAAATATTTGTCCCAAAAGTCTATTATTCCACTCTACATAGATTACCACTTTTGTCTTTCAGCACACTGCGGCTCCTGAAACGCACGTCCCTATTGATAACAACTATTATTCTATTTCAAACGAAATTAAATTTATTATCCCATAACACAGAAATAATTTTTAAAGATTTATCAAAACACAAAAATATATTGTCCTTAGTCTATCAGTATATTCGCACTAGGTCTGGTCCAACGTGAAATGCCCAAGTCACGTTAAGAGTCGATTCAGCCCCAAAAATCGATAGTAAAATTTAACTCTATTTTTGAATATTTCTTGTTTTGTCTAGTTTTTTTATCTAGTTCTCTTTAGTTCTGTATAACTTTGTCAAAAAACTTTCTAATCTTACATTTTCTATTATTATATAATCTTGTATTATTTTGTTCCACATTGTACAGTTTTGTACAATCTAGTCTGGCCTTGATTTGTTTAGTTTTGCCTGGCCTCGCCTGGTCTTGTCCTCTGTAGTCCTGTTTTGTGTCCTTGTGCTGTCTGGTCCTGTTTTATCCTGTTTGGTCTTGTCTGGTCGTATCGTGGCCTGTTTGATCCTGTGTGGTTTTGTCTGGTGTTGTCGGGTATCGTACTAATCTTCTCTGATATTATCTGTTCTTATCCAGCCTTGTCCACTCTTGTCTGGTCTTGTCTGATCTTGTCTGCTTCTTGGACTCTAGATGTGTCTGGCCTTGTCTTGTATGGTCATCTCAAGTAATTCTTGTCTTATCTCGTCTTGACCAGTCTTATCTTCTGGTCTTATCCCTTTTTTCCTCCTTTAGTCTTGCCTGCTTTTCTAGCCATTGCGTAATTTATTTATTTTATATGGACTAGTCAAGAGACCGTAATTGTCATTTATATCACCATTATCATCATAATCTAGCAACGTCTACATAGGCCTCCCTCATGTCTTTCCGTTGTTGTTTGTCTTGACCCGCCTGAATTCAGTTGGTTTCATTTCATTTTAGGTCGTCGGTCCAGCGTGTAGGTGGGTGTCCCCTGTTTCGCTTATCAGCGCGTGGTCTCCATTCTAACAATCTTTTCGTCCACCTGCCGTCCTTTATTCTGACCACGTGACCGGCCCAATTTCATTTTGGTGTTTTTATTCTTTTGCTAATGTCTGTCACCCCGGTCCTCTGTCGTAGGCACTGATTCGGAACGTGGTCTCTTAAACCTAGACTCTCAACCTAAACCTAGCATTGATCTCTCCATTTTTCGTTGTGCCGCTCTATGCTTCCTCGCTGATGATATCGTTAGGGTTAACGTCTCCGCTCCATACGTGAGTACCGGCAGAACACACTGGTCGGACACTTTTCTTCCTCAGATGGGAAGATCGCTTTTAAAGACATGTTTTAATTTTCCGTAGGTTTCCCATCCAAGGTTGATTCTTTTATGTAATTCGCATGTCAACCATTTCAAGTGTGGTGTTTTCGATCTTTATGCCCTCACTCATAACAAGATTTGTCATGATTTTAGTCTTTGAAATGTTCATTCAAGCAACACCAAAGCATGCTTCTTCCAATTCATGGAGCATTTGTTTCACCTCTCCTTGATTGTCGGTTGTTTGGACAATGTCATCTGCGATGCGAAGATGACTGAGTTTACGACCGTCTATATTTATACCCCTAGTCTGCCAATCGTATTTCTTGAAAGTGTTTTCTAGGACTGTCATGGATACTCTCCTCTTCCGACTTTAATGCGGTTACCGTTGTCATGTAATTTGACCGACATGGTAGCGTTCTTGTATATTTTAGAGATCATCAATTGTACATGTACAGATTACAATCTTGCTCGTTCGCTCTCTTGGTTGTTAAAGCTCAAGTTTGTTCTCCAGTCTTGATGTTAGGATTCTGGTAAACAGTTAATATAGATGGCTAGCGGTAATTATAGTTCGGTAATTTTCTAGGTTAGCTTTGTCTCCCTTTTTATGGAGCAAGATGGTGTTGGCTTCATACCACTTATCCGCAATAGTGCTCTCCTGCAGGCAAAGGTTCAAGAGTGCTTGTATTTTCTTCAGCAAGAGAAAGCCTCCTCCACCTTTAATTGCTTGTGCAACCACTTCATCTTCTCCGGGTGCTTTGTTGTTTTTCATTTTCGACAAGGCTTCTTTAATTTCCTCGATGGTGATTTCTGGCATTTCCTCTAGGGTCTCGGTCATGGCGCTGTTTAGGCTGTTAATATTTGTCTCTGAGTAATCACAGAGAATATATATGAGATATCTCGAGGTGTTGTCCATGATTGTTTCTGAGTTTTCTTTATTAATTTAAATCTTTCTCTGTCAAGTTCTATTTGTGCTTTGCATCGTACCATTTGATGTTCGCTGCTTGTCGTACAGTTGTTAAGTACTGTTACATCTTTTAAAATTGATAATTTGTCTGAGATTATAAAATCGATCTCGTTACGAGTTCTACAACCTGGGCTCTCCCATGTCCACCTCCTGTGACGTTTTTGTAGAAGAAACTGTTCATTTGGTACAGGTTATGTTGCAGCAGAAAAGTCAGCATGGTTTCCCCCCGAGCATTTCTTCCTTCTGATTCAAACTTGCCCAGGCATGTTTCAGTCTGTTTTTAGACCAATTTTAGCGTTAAAGTCTCCACATATTATGCTTAAGTGGGTTCTTTTTTCGTTCAGGACTGCTGTTATATCTTCATAGAATATGTCCACTTCTTCGTCCGTGTGGGATGACTTTGGTGCGTAGGACTGTATGATCTTAATACTATATCTCTTACTAAGTTTCAGTACCAGGCAGGCTACTTTGGTGGAAAACCTATTGACCTCTAGAATTTGATTTTGGAGGCGCCTGTTAATGAGAAAGCCAATTCCTCCCTCCTACCTGCTGTCCTCTCCAGCATAGTAGGAGTGGCCGGATTTCAGTGTAATGAGATTTTCACCTCGTCTTCTAACTTCACTGAGTCCGATAACGTCCCATTTGATATTCCGTGTTTCAATCTCTAACTCATTGTCAACCATACTCTCTTCGGACAGCAGTGTTCTTGCGTTGTATGTAATAATGATAAGTTTTTTTGTGCTTGCTGCTTTAATAGGTTTCGCTTTAGTAGTAGGCTGTACGAGACAGATCCTTATGGGGGTGTGAGATTTGTCATTGAAGGATCTACCCACCTGGGGTTCACTTCCTCTTGTTTGAAAAATCGTCATAATTGCCATAAGAGGGTAATTCGCCACGTTGGCCAGGCGGGTTGGCAAATAGGTACCCAAGCCGCTCCTAACATGGAGACCCGACTCTGTTTGTAGCCGCCATTCTGGATCTTCTTACCTTCACCTTCATCACTTCGGAACCATACCGGCAAGGGTGGTTTTTAACCAAGGGGTGGCTATAGCCGGCATCGCTACCTGGATGAAAGGTTACTGATCCCTATCACCAACGACAAGGTGTTGATTCCCCTGAAAGGGTGTCATTTATATAGATTCATTTAATACTAATTTGTAATAGAAATAGACAGTACACCTTATATTCACTAAGGATTCTCGGGGCTAAATCGATTCTTAACAATGCCCTTGCTCCACGTTGGACATCCTTGTTTCAAATAGTATATATGAATATATGTTTCACATAGTATATATGAATATATTTTTCGCATAGTATATATGAATAGATGTTCCACATAGAATATATGAATATATGTTTCACATAGAAAATATGAATATATGTTTCACAGATTATATATGAATATATGTTTCACATAGTATATATGAATATATGTTTCACATAGTATATATGAATATATGTTTCACATAGTATATATCAGTATATGTTTCACATATTGTCTGGTGTTGACTGGTCTTGTCTGATATTGTCCAGGCTTGTCGGGTCTTGTCTGGTTCTGTCAAGTCCAGTCTTGTCTGGTCTTATCTTGTTTTTTTTTAGTTTAGCCTTCCCTGGTTTTGTGGCTATTGCTTCAATGATTTATTTTATTTGGACTGGTTTAAAAGACCTTGTCGGGTCTCGTTCCAGTCTTCTCTGGTCTTATATATCCTAGTCCTGCATTAGTCCAGTCATTATAGTAAGTTCACCTCGGAATTAGAGATACCCAGCTGTAACTCTGTAAATACTTGTATATTGACACCCTAAAAGTTGTCTCAAAACCTACATATGGTAGGTATATGTAGGTATATGTAGGTTTTGAGACAACTTTTAGGGTGTCAATATACAAGTATTTACAGACTTACAGCTGGGTATCTCCAATTCCGAGATTCTTACCTAATTTAAGCATAAATGACTGGACTACATTGTACAGTCTTGTCTAGTCTTGTCTGCATTTTGCACTGTTGATTTTTCTGTTCTTATCTGGTCTGGTCATCTCTAGTTTTGTCATGTCTAATCTTGTCTAGTCCTGTTTATTCTTCTCTACTGTTATCTAGTCTTGGTTAGTCTTGTATAGTCTTGTTAAGACTTGCCCTGTCTCATCTTGACTCGTCTTGTCTGGACTTATCTTGCTCTTTCTAGTTTAGTGTTCCCTACTTTTCTGGCCATTGCTTAATTAATATATTTTATTGGGACTGGTCCAAGAGACCGTATTTGTCTAGTATACAGATACATTTAATACTAATTTGAAATATAGACATTAAACCTTATATAAATCCCTAAATATACTGTGAATTTGTAATCCATCAATATAGGCGATAAATTTCGAACAGCTTATGTATGCCAAATAATAATTATACATTCCTTGGATCTACCAAATTTCTACATGAGTCACATTCGTGATCTAATAGCACCTTTGATCCAGGGTCAACTTTTTCTCTCAAAGAAATAAAAAACAACTTATATTGAAATAAATCAACAAAATAATTGGAATATCCTTGCGGGGAAAAAACATGAATCTTAAATATTCAAGAAGTTTACTGATGATGCGGTCAAGTTAACAATATTTGTACCGTTTTCCAATTGTATGTTTAATTAAACTAAAAATAAACAAGAATATTCATAATACTAAATGGTAATAATATATAATATAATAAACAATTCTCTATAATAGTAGTATATAATATGATTAGTTATATAATAAATAAAATAGTAATAATAGTGTTAATAATACTAATATATCTCTAGTTAAAAATGTAGCAACCCTTTGATTTCTAACGCCGCACCGCGGCGTTTAGTCAAAGAGGATATCGATTATAGTCTGCGCGCCGACTATAATCTACATCCTTACTATATCCTTGAAGCGTTGTAGTTGTTTTCACCGGGTTTTCTCAACATATGTTTTGTTTAAGTCTTTATGAGTATTTATATTTAGCTCTGGAGTTGATCTAGAGCGGTTGATTGACATAAGTTATATTATTAACTTATAATTGGTTATAATAAACAAATATTTGTTTTCTTAAAAAAGTTTTCTTTTCAAATTGTAATATTAATTAGTGTGGTTATATAAAATCAATCTAGCTAATTTGTTTTTCAGTCGAGAATCGAAGAAATATTATTAAATCGTCTCGAAAGTTAAACGAATAATAAATAAATAATTACCAGACGTCATTCAATCCAAGACTGAGAATATGAATAGTCGATTGCGCTCAAATTTATTGCTTATAGGACTTGAATGAAAATATGTATTTGAATACCGGCATTGTTAGCGTCAAACTGCCTACAATTAGCCTAAAAACGAAACGACCATAATCATTACCCTTCAAACCAATAAAAAATGTAGTTTGAAAGTTTGTGTCAATCAAAGCAAAAAAAGTTTCACTTTTTCCAACAAGGATTTGTACTGCTGGAAAAAATGTGGAGAGACATCGATCAATTGCAATTAAGATAAATTGAGATTTAAAAGTAATGCAAATTACAGCTGGAAATTTATAGGAAATAATCGACGATAATTAAAACGTTTTAGCTATGGCTTTTAAGCTATCACTGGCAAAGTGGTTCAGTCAGTTAATTTTAATTTTTTATAAAAGCACCAATCGGGAAAATCAGTAACAGATGGTTAGCTAGATCGGTAATCCAATAAATTAATAAAAGTTTTATCATTTTTATAAATTAGATCTATCTAGTCACGAAATAAATATACTTAAGTAAACAATATTCAAATTAAACCATTTAGATAACTTAAGTAAGCACAAGTAAACATTCTTGTTCAGTCGTATCATGAGTAGTATTGACTTGAACTTACTATAAGTCTAGTTTATCTAGTGTAATTCTCCAGTTTGGCTTGTTTTGCGTTGCTTTGTCTTGACTTTCTCAACTTTTTTTTTAGCTTTTTTTTTTAGTTGGGTCTTGCCCCGTGACATCTGAGCTTTGTTTTCTTACCATGCATTATAATGATTGTGTAATTAACACATATATGATTGACTTTGTTGAACAGCCTTGGTATGTTGTATTCTGTCTTGTCTTATCGTCTTTCGAGCTTATCCTGTCAAACCTTACCTTACCTTATAATTTTTTGGCTTGCAGTATTTTATCTATGCTTATATTGTCTTAAGATGCCACAATTTGCCATGCTATATTACAGTATCGTTTTTTACTTTATCTTGTTATGTCTCAAGGGGTCTTTCTATGAATTGGCTTATTTTACCATCTTGCCTTATCTTTCATAACTTTCCTTGTTCGGTTTTATCTTCGCCTCTCTTGCCTTGTACTACCATGACTTGCCTTGTTCTACTATGTTCTTCTAAAATTCCCGATTTTGCCAAGACTTCTCTTTCCATTTCTTATCCTGACTTACGATCGTTTACCTTGTCTCGCCATGTCTTGCTTTCTCTTGCCATGTTTAGTCCGTTATAGATATTGTCCTATTATCATTACAATATAGCAGGGGTGGGCAAATCTTTTGGCATGTTGGCCACATTACGTCTGAAAATTTGACCGCGGGCCGCCTTGAAATGTTTTCAATTGTAATAGTTATTTGTATACCACGACAGTTGCATATATACTCGCCTAGATACAACAATATTGTTAGGTTTGAGTTCATAGGGCTCATGGGTTTAGGTTTATAGTGAACAATAAATATATACTGCTTGTAAAATGAAATAGTTTCAGAGAACACCCATAAATATATAGTGTCTATAAAATAGTGGCAGGTATATAATAAAGTAAACAAAAATAAAGTAAAAAAATCTGGCAGTTTTGCCTCAATCTTATGTAGTTTTTTTAGGAGGCGGTTGAATTAGTCGCAGTGTCGCATTAGTCCTGTGCATGGCTCTGGCAAGACATCACAGTAATCTGCCAAGAAAAGTTCCCCTAAAATAATGGTTCGCCACCCACGTTAAAAACTGTAATTTCCTCTCGTGTCTAAGATATAGACGCCAAGCACAAGTGTATGGGGGAGGAGGTCATAGTCCACTAGGACTGTAGCACCACAGGAAGAAGAATAGGAATTAGGATCATTAATTGAGGATGCTATGTATACATAAATTAGTAATCGCTTTCTCAGAGAAATAATATTTTGATAGGGCACAATCTCAATACCAACTTCTACTTTTGTTTTTATTATACGTATATATTTTTTGTATTGAAACTAGTTTATAAAATGATTCGCGGACCGCATAAAAGGTCGATGCGGGCCGCATGTGGCCCGCGGTCTGCCATTTACCTAGGCCTGATATAGCATTTGACATTATTTAGTGTATTTATAAAGTGTGTTATCTCACCATAAAAAAATCCGTAAACGTTGTGTCGTGCCTTTGTTGCCTCACCTTACTTATGTCTAACCATAACATCGTCTTGCCTCGTCTTGCAATGTCTTGCTCTGTCTTAACACGTCTTGTCTTGTCTTGCATAGACTTGTTTTGCCCAGTCTTGCTTAGCCTAGTGTAGTTTTGCCTGGCCTAGTTTTGCATAGTCTAGTTTTACCTAGTCTTGGCTTGCCTTGCCTAGCAATGTCTTGCCTTAACTTGCCTTGTATTACTTTGTATGGTCTTGTTTTGACAAGAGATAATGTGCAGGCATTGTTTAGCCATATCTTATATTGTTTGCTATGTCTTATCTTCTTTTGCCATGCCTTGCTTTGTCTTTCCATGTCTTGTTTGCCATATATTGCCTTTTTTCCCATACATTGTTTATTATATCTTGCCATGCCTTGTCTCGTCTTACTATGTTTTGTCTTCTCTTGCCATGACATACCATATATTATTTACCATGTCTTACCTTGTCTTGCAAAGTCTTGCTTTGTCTTCTCTTGCTTTATCTTAACATGATATGGTATTATATATCTTCTATATAGTGTACCATGTATTGTATATCTTCTCTAGTTTATAGTTTGGTTACCTACTACATTCTTGCTTAGATTTATTTTTGCCGTGTCTTGTTTTCTATTTTTTCTTTGTTTGGTCTTATGCTACCTTACGATGACATGATAGGTTGTACTGTTCTTCCACATCTTGTCTTACCTTATAATGTCTTGTTTACCATATAGTGGCTAACGTTATGCTTGGCCTTGCAATGTCCTGCTTTATGTTTACCACCTATCGCCTGACTTTATCAAATATCATCTTATATTGCCGCCTTGTCTTGCTTTCTTTAACATTTCTTGATTTGCCTTACTATAACTTTGTCATAATAGATTAAGTTAGTCTTGTATCATTTCCCGCTAGTAACGGTAAAAGGAAAAACGGTGGTTAGAGGGCAGATGGAGAAGCAGAAAACAGTAGCGATATGGAATAAAGAGGCTGTACAAAGATTTAAAAGCAACCTGGAAAACTGTCACTAGAATCAATAAATAGCCTAGAACAACTGGTATCTAAAGTCCATGAGGCGATAGTATGGAAAAATGGCAGGAGTGATCATAATAACTGCGCATGGGTTTATAAAGAATATATTTCCAAGAAAAAAGAGTTGAGAGAGTATGTCAAGAGATGGAGACAGAGCGGAGGAACACCAGGTAGATTAAGAAATATGAGGGACTAAATGAAAGAACTTGTGAAAAACAAAAAAGGAACGTGGCAAAAAAATCAAATGGAGGAGGCAAGGAAGCTCAATAATGAAATAGAAATATTGAAGTTTATTGCTAAAAATGGGGAGAAAGCAACCCGGAATGTTAATGAAATTGAGATGGAAAGATGGAGAGCACATTTTTTGCAGTTGCTGGGCGGAAAAGAAGATAAGAAAGCGGAGTAGGCAGTGGAAGAGGACGGAAAAGAAGAAGAAGGCTATTGACCATAAATTATGTGGGAGGAAATAGAGCAAGTTCCGGGTGGGCTGAAAAGAAGAAATGCGACAGGTCCAGATGGAATCCCAAATGAAGCGTAAAAAACTAGCGCCGGTGTCAATATAAAAAAAACTTTACGAAATATTCAACAAGATGTTCAAAGGACAGCAACCAATTCCAGAAAGCTGGAGGGAAGGAGACATCGTACCAATTTTCAAAGCAGGGAATTAGGGAGAAGCAGAAAATTACAGAGGCATCACGCTCATGGATACATCATATAAGATATTTGCAAAAGTAGTAAAGATGAAAGTATAGGAAGAAATTGAGGAAAAGGTAGTGATTCCTGAATTACAAAGGGGATTAGAAAAGGAAGGGGAACAACGGACCAGCTGGTTACCTTAAAATACGTAATAGAGCAAGAGCTGGCACAGCAAGGTGGAAAGGTGTATGCTGTATTCATCGATCTGAAAGCGGCATATGGCACAGTAAACCGAAAGATGCTATTGGAACTGATGACAGCAAAAGGGTTTAGTGGGTGGCTAGTGAAAGCGGTTACAGATCTATACGACAAGACAAGCTGCAGAGTAAGAATAAGTGAGAAAAACTCCGGAAGATTCTGTGTTAGGAAGGGTTAAAGCAAGGGTGTCCACTTAGCCCTGTCCTATTTAATGATTTTATATCTGACTTAGAAATGGTTTTAAAAAATGGGCAGGCAGGAGGAGTGGTAATAGGTAGAATGAAAGTGGTCTCTGTGATAGCTAGCATACGCGGATGACATAGTTGCTTTAACAAGAACAAAAGGGGAAATTAAAGAGATGATTGGAAGGATTAAAAGATATTTTGAGAAAAGAAGGTTAAGTGTGAATGTAGAGAAGACTAAGTGGATGGTGTTTAGAAAGAAATTTGGTAAGAAAGAGGAAAGCTTGATGCGGGGAGAAGAGGTTATAGAGCAGGTTAGCAGATTCAAATACTTAGGATTTATGTTTGGTAGTAATGAGTCCAATAATGAGCACATTAAGTTCATATGTAAGAAAGCATGGGTGGCTGCTAACAGGTTTTGGAATGCTTGGAAAGATAAATAAGAAGAGAGTTTCGTGGCAAAAATGACAGTGCGGAAAGCGTGTGTTCGGAGTATTTTGTTGTATGGAGCGGAAATATGGGGTATGAATGAGATAGAACAAGTAGAAAAGGTACAACTTCAGTTTATAAAAGGGCATTGAAACTAGACAGGAGTACGCCAGGGTACCTGGTGCTACAAGAAGCCAATGTGTATAAAGTTGCAGTAGAAGCATCAGTGAGAGGGGCAAGATACGATATAAAAGTGTATAGGTTAGGGAATGAAAGGATAGTGAAAGAGGAGTTCAAAAGTTTAAGCAAGGAAGGTATCAGAGGGATTAGACTAACCAAATGGGAAAATGAATGGAAAAAAATGTTTGAACAAGTAGACTGGTCGAAAGAGGAGGCAGAAAGGATGATGGCGAAGGCGTAATGTGTGAAAAATTGTTGGGTGAAAAGAGTAGGGAGATAAAGATGCAGATAAGACAATGCCGTATAGACGAAAGCAGGTTCAATCGGAAGTACACCAAGGTACAAGTATAGGGCAGACTCACTTTGTACCTAAGCAGTGGGTCCAGCGGTAGACACTGTAGGATAGCCAGGTTTCGGTGCGGCAACGAAGAAAAGGGAGAAGGTTCTGGCTGAAGGAAAGGGAGAATTTGTACCCCATATGCGGAGAGGGTACTGACAGATTAGGTTAGGTTTATTTAGGTTTACACATTGGATGGAAGAGTGTAAAGGGCTAACATGGTAAGTAGTGAAGAAAAATATATGTACAGACTGGGAAGCTTGTATGGACGAGTCAGTTAGCGGGTGGCCCATAATGCGGGAAATTTTAGAGCGGAAGGGAGTGATTGTGTGTAAAAGTTTAGGGAGGGAGAAAAGTGCGGGCGAGGAATTTAAAAAAAAAAATTTGTTTCTTTAAAGTGTAGATTTTAAGTTTGAGTATTTGTGGTATTTTTGGGTCGGATTATTAGTTCTGTACTGTTTTTTTGTTCTTTTTTTTATTGTTTTCTTTTTTTCTTTTTGTTTTGTTGCATTGTTATAATAATTGTTGGAAATATGCCAATAAAGGTAAATAGTAATAATAAATAGTCTTGTATTATCTTACTCTCTACTGTATTGTTCTAAGAGAAAAACTGGTTCCCGTACGGTATTGATTATTATATATTTCCCTGTCTAGTATTGTCTGGTTTTAGCTTATAGCGTCTATAATTAACAAACTCCACCTAATATCAATTCTACCTATTCTCTCTTCTTACGTCTTGTGTCCCGCCTAACCTTATCTTGTCGTGTAATTCTAGGCTTGTTCTCACATATTTTATCCTGCTATATCTTCCTTATCTCAATGCTGTTTGTCAGTTAAAAAAGTTAAAAACTTAGACATAGCTTATTTTACCTCGTCTTGTCTACACTTAACCTCGTCCAACATTGCCAGGATTATACTTGACCTGTCTACTATTGACCTAGTTTTGAGTTATTTTTCTAGCATGGCTTGCCTTGTTTTAATTTCACTTGACTTGTCCTATTTACTTTGTAAAACAGATAGTGAAACCTTTGTAAAACCCTTGTAAAACAGAAATACTTTTAAGCTTACCGTGTTCTACCACAAATTGATTTGCCTTATCTAATATTATTAGTCTAATGTATGCTTAGCTTGTTGTACCTCACATTGTCAACGCTTGATTTGTCCTATCTAATATTATTTATTTATTTATAGCGTATTTTCCCAATATTGGGAAACGTTAAGCACTTTGACTCACTTCTTGACGTTCTTCTTATTTTGCCAGTTTTCTTTCATTCTGTTGGAGAATGCCAATTTTCTTTCTTCAGACCATTTAGGTCTGTAAGGTTTAGGTTTTGTTTGCTCTGGTTGAACTTCCCAGTTGTTCACTTTGCTACGGAAGGAGTTTTTGTCTGATGTGTCGGTTATGTTAGCGGATAGCATGTCTTTTTGTACTTCCTTTTGATCATTCCGTATTTTGTTTGTATGTTCTCGCCTTTGTGACTTAACACTTGAGTTTTCTCGAAGGATATTTGAAGTCCTACTTTTTCGGCACGTTCTTCGAGTGTTTCTATTTTTTTTTTGCAGTCTCTTGATCTTCTGTTAGTATAACCAAGTCATCGGCGAAGGCAAGGTATGGTATAGAAAGATTGTTTTTGTGTAAGCCAAGTGTAACTGGTTTCCAGACATTTTGTATCTTGAGCTTTTTTTCCCATTCTTCCATGACCTTATCCAAGACGATATTCAACAAGAGATGGGAGAGGCCATCTTCTTGTCGCACGCCTGTCGGAATTTCGAAAGGTTCCGAGATTTCCCCCCTAAATTTTATTTTGGATTTTGTGTTGATCAATCAGCGTTTGTTCAATGAGTTTTCGTGTTTTGTGGTCTACTCCTCTTTCTGCAAGGATCTGGAAGAGTGATTGTCTATCGATCGAGTCCTACGCTTTTTTGAAGTTGACAAATGTGCACATCACTGGTTTATTTCGAATTGCTCTCATTTTGACAATTGTTTTTAGGTTGAAGATTTTTTCGGGGCAGGATCGGTTTTGTCTAAATCCTGCTTGAAACTCTGATAACTTTGGTTCGAGCTGTTCTTGTGTTCGTGCCAAAAGACATCCTGAGAAAAATTTGTAGGCGACGGGAAGAAGAGAAATCCTTCTGTAGTTGTTTACATCTGATTTATCTCCTTTTTTTGTGTAGTGGGTGGATAAGTGCTGTTTTCCAGTCATCGGGAATTTTTTCCGTTTGTCATTGTGGGTGATAGGTGTTAGGAATAAATTTATCACTCATGTTTTGTAATAAGAGGAAATATATTTACAATAATTAAAAGACACTAAATAACACTATAACAATATAACAACGGATTCGCGGAGCTGCAACCTACTATAAACTTATTGGCGTGACTGCTGCTTGGGTGAACTGTTCCCGTGAACTGAACTTGATGAACTTTTTGAACTGAACTCGGTGAACTGCTATATCGAACTTTGCCGGTTAACACACTGTGTTTCGGTGCTGAGTGTTTTTATATGGTTCTTCAGGTATCTGGACCCGTTTTATTGGGGATTGTTTTTCTTCTCTGCTGTCGCAAACCAATCTTTCTTAGATTTGTATCGTTAAAAAATTATAATATTAATCCTATCATAAAACACAAATATTAAATCTTTTAGAAATCTTTCGAAGATTATAATCAATCCTACCATAAAACATAAATATTAAATCTTTTAGCATTTGTTCGACGATTACTGTAATGACCATGTTGTAAAATATTCCACGAAAATATTTCTGAAAAAACGTTCGGGTTATTCCAGTATTAATCCTATAATAAAACAGACAAAATATTTTTAGGATTTGTTTGGGTATTATAGCAACGACCCTAGCGTAAAACTAATTTCTTTGAAATGCCTTCTTCGGAAAGGCCCATTGCCGCTACACCATATTTCTTGGATGATATGTGTAATTTCTCTGAGTGCATTGGTTCCGAGGTTTTAAGTAGTTCTGCAGTGATTTCGTCTTCCCCTGAGGCTTTATTGTTTTTGAGTCTTTTGATTTGGAAGTGGATTTCGTCTTGAGTTGGTGATAGTGATTCTTCTGATGTGTTGTCTGAGTGTTTCTTTGGGAATCTTTTCGTTGGTTCTGGGCAATTCAAAAGTCTGGAGAAGTATTTAGCTAATTCTTGGCAATTTTCTTTATTCGTCAATGTTAGTTTTCAGTCTAGTTTTCTGAAGCATAAGTAAGTTTTGTGGTGTGTATCCTTTGATTTTGTTGGCGAATGTTTTGTAGAAATCACGCGTATTGTACTTTCGGAAGTCGTTCTCGATCGAAGTCAGTTGATCATTAATATATTTCCGTTCGATTTATCTCAGAATTTTGGACGTCTGTTTACTTACCTCGAAGAAGATCTTCTGATTTTGCTCAGATTTGTTACTATTATAATTTTGGAAGGCAGTTTTTCTGTTGCCTAGAGCGATTTCGCATTCTTGATTCCACCAGGGATGTTTCGGTTTTTTTAGTCAGGGGAATCAAGGTTTTGGCGGTCTTGATGATTTTTTCTTTGAAATTTGCCCAGTTTTCTGTGGGTTGTTCTTCCACCTTTCAGCGATTTTGGAATCATTGATTTTGTTTATGTCGAATTTTGTAATCATTGGGGGTTTCTTGTAAAAAATTTCTTGGGTGTGAATTTGATTTTGATTCGGGAGAGATAGTGGTCAGAATCGATGTTCGCTGCTTTGCGGACTTGGACATCGTGGATTTCTTTCTGGTTGGTGTAAGAAATTGCGACATGGTCGATTTGAAATTCGCCTAATTGGTGGATTGGTGATCGCCATGTTTTCTGTTTCTTGAGGGATTTTCGTAGTGAGGTTGACATAATTTTCAAATTGTTTTGTTGGCATAACTCAATGAGTCGAGTGCCGTTTTTGTTTGTAAATTTGTGCGCGGGGTAATCACCTACAGTTTTTTTGTATTCTCGTTCTCTGCCTATTTGTGCATTGAAATCCCCGAGGAGTTTATAATAATATTATATAAAATATAATATTATTATATAAACCTATTATTATACTTTCTTTGTACTGCCTATTCTTCTATTATTTTCTATGACATTCTCTTGTCCAATGATTTCCTTGTCGTATATTGTTTTGCTTTGTCTTGTAGTCTTTTGTTTTATCACAGGGAGTTCTATCGTATCTGATCTGATCTGTTTCCCTCGTTATTATAAACCATTTCTTAATGAATCCGATTTAACAATTCCCTATATAATATTTGTGTGAAATCAATTGTTGTTTTGTTTTGTGAACAAGAAAATAATTCTTTTGCAACGATTCGTTTTGAGTGAAACGAAATCTGGGTCGTTGGCCGGAAAGTGTTCCGAAAAATATTCCGGTAATCTGACCACCCGCATGTTGGTTGTTGAAAAACACTTTTTTTGTGCGAATAAGTGTCGAAGGGGGAAAAAGAATATTATCAGAAAGAGAAAATGCTCCCGCTTTTCTGCCTTTCACATTTAATTAAATAATATCAATTGGATAAACGGCGTTAGAGAAAATGGAAATTAATCAAATGTTTTTGTTTTGTTTTTGAATAGTGAAATTATTGGTCATTTATAAAATATGCCTTGCCTTATTAAAAGTTTGCTTGCTTTGATAACTCATTGTTTCTTTCCTTAGCATATTATGATTTGCCTTTCCAAAATTGTATGTATTTTAATTGTATAATATTAAATATTAATTATTAATTTTAAAACGAAATATATTTAATTGAAACTGATAAATTAGATTGATAGATCGTTAAATTATTGTATATTGTAGCATGTCAAAATAAATATGCCATAATGCATACTTTCAATAGTCACGTTTTGTTATGTAATCGAGTAGAAAAGACCATATTTACGTTGATCTTTTAATATATTCTTTTTTCTCTCTAGTTATATTGCAAATATAATTACATCCACTCCCGATATATCTACGTACGTTTTGCGTCCGAAAAAAACCTTTTAAAATTTACGTAACATCATTACTTTTCGAGCAGTTTTCTTATGTTTTGCAGAAATAATAAACATCTAGTTTGTAGAAAAAATAAAAGTAAATTAGCGAAAATGAAATTGTTTCGTACTTTTTATTGTCTATGTGGCCTATTTCAGCCGAGGCCAATTAATTTAAATTAATTCATTGTTACTTTCAATGTTAAATTGTTCATAATTTTTTCTCGAGGTGTTTCTCTTGTTAAATTTATTGTTTTTTAGATTGTTGGGACACAAATATTATGATGGATGAAAATGTAATATGAAAGTTGAACAATTTAAAAACTAGATATACAAATAAAATAAACACACTATCCTGTATGAAAAACGTTAAAAGTTTTGTTTTAATTGAAAAGATGCAGTTTTTCTTTATGTCCGCCTAATTTAATAACAATTTTTAAAAATAATTATAATAGAGATACTAACTAGTCTCTGCCAGTCTCTGCCAGTCTCTGTTATTTTATTTATGTATTTTTATTATTAACGGAAATAGAAAAATGTTAACCGCCTATTTTAAATTAACTTTTGACTTCTCTCTTACAGAATATGCCAGTTTATGAGCTAAATTGAAACGCCGAATCTAGAGAATCTTGTGATTCCACCAGTTTCTTATTTTATTAAATAATATATTTACATTAATCTGGCTATTATTGTAGATTTACTAGATATTGCGGAATCTTACCTAATCAAACTGTATTATTAAAACCGTAAAATATTGAATAAACTCGCAGTGAAAACAGTTCATACATATCAAATAATATTCAATATTATTGAATTTTTTTTTTTTTTCAGAAATTTGTATATTTGGAATTTGAATTCAAGTTATTAAATTGAAGTGGAATTAAAGTTAAAATCCAGAAAATTTAAATGGAATGAAAGAAATTTATTTATTTTACAAAATATCAAATAACTAATAGAAATATTGAGGTTTAGGCTGACTGTAAACATTTTAAAAACCTCTTTGTCGATTGCCTTTTATTTATTGCTCTTAAACAATTAGTATTAGTAACTCTGAATTGAAAAATCCACTATGTTTTTACCACTATTTTTGGTGATAATATTATATAACTTGTGAAGCTATATAAGTCTACATACTTTACACGACTCGAGTTTCGATAAGTCCACAATGATTGTAGAGACAGAAATAGCGCTCAGAAATGTTCCGAAACCTCTCATACCTCGAGCCAAATAGCAGGCCACATAAAATCTTACGCTTGTAATCTTGCTCCAGATTTCGCAATAAACAAATCAATAAAATCAAAAATAGACTCATATTATTTAGTCCTTACGAAAGCAAATAAATCCGATACGATTGTCGTTCTCGACAGAAAACAGTACATTATCAAATGAACTCTTTCATTTCAAGAGAAAACCTAACTCTCTTGAATAAGGATCCCACAACAAAGTTCCAAAATAGAAAACTTTTAAAAAGTACCAACTTATTAAATCGGAATATAGCTTGAATTTATAAATATATTCAACCTTTCCGTAACTCTATAATATTATTAAATCTTTTTAAGACTACAAAACAAATCTCATATTGAAACACAACAGATATTTGTATGCTATTTACTACCTCCCAGTCCACTTTCGTGGCACTAAACAAGAACTATATAAATACCATTGTTTTTAAGATCACGTCTTTTTATTTAACTCACAAAACCGATTCTCCCATCAGACCAGTTGCCTCTTATATTAATAGTGTAGTTAGAGTTAGCAATAAAACTAAATTTAAAATTTAAAAAAATACCTTTTCAAAAATTACACCAAATTTTCTCAAAATATTCCGTGAAAAAATGACTCGCCCTATCTGAACTCTTTAAATATACAATGTGTTTGAAAAAAAACTCCCTAGTTTTAAGTATAAATTTAATGTTGATGAAATTAATGAAAAACTACGAGTACATACATACAAAACGAGTACATACAATAAAAGAGAGTATTTTCAAGTTTTGTTTTAACATTGACAGACTTGAAGTCCAGTGGTGGGATCCATTTGTTGCCCTGCACACGTCGAAACGATATTCTATTTCTCACCACGTATTCACAAACCTATCAGGTGTAACTAATAAGCGCTCCAACCGCCGCGACGATTCTTACGCGTAAATGATTGATGTCTCGGAACTTTCCGCTGTACACAACATTTTTATGTGGCCCCAAAGGAAGAAGTTCAATGAGGTTAAATCCGGGCTTCGTGGTGGCCAAGAGATTGGGCCAGTTCTGCCGATCTACCTTCCCGGAAAGCGAGTGTCTAGAGCCGTGCGTACGTGGTTTCTTTAATGAGGTGGGGCGTCATCTTGTTGGAAAAAACAAGCCCTTTTTCCACCTCAATATCATCTATTTGGGGAAAGACATACTCTGTTAACATGTAGTAGTAATTGTGCCTATTTATTGTTTATTCTACAAAATTGAAAGGACCAATCACACGATCTTTCATCAAGCCGCACCTAACATTAACTTAAGGAGAGTCACATTGGTGCTTATTAAATTCATGTGGATGCTCTTACCCCCAAATTTTGCAATTGTGATGATTTACTGTTCCGCTAACATTAATTGTAGCCTCATCAGAAAAGAAAACAATGTTCAACAAATTGTCATCATCAATTCTGTTTAGAAAGTCAACAGCAAACTCTAACCTTTTGATTTTATCAGTAGGTTTTATTTCATGTAACAGTTGCAATTTGTAGGCACGCAAATGAAGTCTTTTACGCATAACATCATACACGGTACCTTTAGGCAATCCTAATTGGAGACTACATCTGCCCAATGACTTCTTTGGGCAACGAACAAATAAAACACGAATCCGTTTAACAACATCTTCAGAAGTTCTCAGTCTTCCTGGCGATTTCCCTTTTACAACACTACCGATTTCCTTGAAAGAATGTAGCCAATGACATATAGTTTTTCCTGTAGGAGGTTCAACACCATACTGACGTCTAAAATTACGTTGCACTGTTGAAACAGATTCAGTTTGCACATGCCAAATAACACACTGCCCTTTTTGTTGTTGCGTAGCCATTACACTGCACTGCACTGCTGAACTGAATTAAGCGAATTAAGCCGGCCGCCAGCCGTCAACGTGAGTGGTCGTACGCGTATAGTTAAATAGAACTGAATATATTTTAAATTTTATTACAAATCAGTACATATAAATAAAATACCAACGTTAAGATCAACCGGTGCATCGGAAAAATGCCATGAGCAGATCATTGCATACATAAACAGCTCAGAATTCGCCGGATTAATTAGTGAGATAATCAGTAAGACGATTAAAAAGGAAGTAGAACCCCTGAATAATCGTCTGTTGGAACTAAGTAATCAAATTGAAACTCTCAAAAGTGAAAACATAAAATTAAATGAAATAAACAAGAAAACACTACCGAAAAGTATTGAATTAATTAATATTGAGGAACAAAATTCATCGAAGACGAGTGATAGCGCGCCGAGTCGCTCGACTGATAAGGCTGAAAAAACTAATCCCCAGACGAATGGGTATGATAGCGCAAAAAAGAACAACACACAGACCGATATGGAAGAGATAGAAAATCGACCGATTCGAAATGTAAATAACGATAAATGGGAAGAACAACGACACCAAAAAAGAAGAGTCAGGAAATCTAAACTCATTTTTGGAACCAATGACGAATCAACTCAAATACGAGCCGTTACGAGATACGCTCATCTGCATGTATTTCGTCTGGATCCGAAGCTGTCAGCGGATGATGTAATCCAATATTTAAGTAGGAATAAATTTGAGCAGATTATCTGTACACAAATTATTTCTAAATACCCCGATAAGTAATCATCTTTTAAAGTTTCAGTACCGTTCGAATACCTTAAAGAGATATCAAAAGCTGAAATTTGGCCAAGGAACGCCTGTGTGAACCGTTTTTTGTCAAGACTGGAGAAAAACTCAGAGAAAAAATAACATCTCCTACAGAAAAATTACCGAGTGGCACAGTAAACCAAAACAAGCTTTCGAATATTAAACTAAATCATACAAAAATTACAATAGAGGTCCAATATTTAAACATCCAAAGTTTAAACCAAAAAAGTAGTGAACTTGAACTATTAACAACCTTCTACGAACCAGAATTATTATGTCTTACGGAAACATGGCTGAACGAAGAAAAGCTGCAACATCTATATGTAGAAAACTACAAACTATTAAGCTTCTATTGCCGAAGAATGTTCACTGGTGGAGGGGTAGCTATCTGGGCTAGAAAAGATCTAACAAATTTCAAAGAAAATATAAATATATCCAACAACACAATTGAAAAACACATAGAAATCTTCGGAATAGAATTAATTGAAAAACATAAAGAGAAAATAATAATCAACTTATATAGACCACCAGCAGGATGCATAGACACCTTTTTATTAGTAATAGAAAATGTGCTCGAAATCTTCTTCAATAATTATGGGGAAATAATCATCGTGGGTGACTTTAATATACATTTCGAAAACAACTCAAAAGAAACCACCAATTTAAGAAATATAATGAGATCCTACGGTCTAACTGAACGTGTGGAGCAGTTCACTAGGATAACCGCGACCAGTCAAAGTCGAATTGACAACATTTTTACGAATCTACATAATGTAAGACAAATAAGTGTAAAAGATACAACAATATCCGACCACAGACTGATACTAATGAGCAATACAACCAACAAAACTGAATTTCCCAAACAAACCAAAAAACAAACCAGGAATTTTTGAGAAGCTAATAAAGCGCGATTTGGACAAGCTCTACTACAAGAATCTTGGGAAAATGTGTACAACAATCAAGATGCCAATGGAAAAACGATGGAATTCTTAAAAACTCTGGGAAATCATTTTGAACTATGTTTCCCGTTGGTAAATCTAAATAATCAAAGAAAACCATGGGTAAATTCGGAGTTAAGATGCTCTAGTAATAAATTAAAAGATCTCTTTGTTCTACAAAAAAAGTTTCCATTTCTTAAGGATAAATATATGCAGGAAAAGAAAAAACACCATAGACTGATACGGGAAACAAAAAGGAAGTACCATTGTGGGCTTATTGTAAATTCACCAAATAAACAAAAAACTATGTGGCGAATAATAAATCAGTTATACAACAAAGAAGAACGCACGAGTACCATTGAATTAAAAGAAAACAACAAGATATTAGACAAGCCTAGCAGGATAGCTGACACCTTCAACAATTTTTTCATAACTGCCCCAAAGATTGTTGCAACAACGATTAAAGGAACAACTTTAAGAGATGTGCACATGCAGCACAACGACAATAGCATGTACTTACAAGAATTTACATCGCAGCAAATGAGTACAATATTACTAAAATTAAAAAATAAAAGAAGTAGCGGACCTGACGGCCTGCCATGCAATTTGATTAGACAATTTAGTATGGAATTAGTGAAATAACCGACATAGTGAATTGCTCTTTTGATACCGAAACGTTTCCGGACATTTTAAAAATGTCCTCAATAATTCCGATATATAAAAAAGGAGATAGATACAATATCAACAATTACCGACCGGTAGCTCTTATCTCAGTCTTGGCGAAAATAATCGAATTCTGCATGGAAGACAGACTTACACCATTTCTCGAAAAATATAAAGTGATTCCACCTCAACAACATGGGTTTCGTAAAAATAAATCCACTATCACAGCTTTTCAAGAACTGCATGAAAAAATAATATCTGAGGTGGATAATGGAAAATGCCCACTGGTTATCTTTTGCGACCTCACCAAGGCATTTGACTGTGTGTCGCACTCCAAATTACTAGGAAAACTTTATACTTATGGAGTTCGAGGAAAAGCTGGGAAATGGTTTCAATCGTACCTTCATAGTAGAAATCAGTATGTGAGGGTTGGGAATAGCAGATCCAAAATACTGCCAACTTTCATTGGTGTGCCACAGGGGAGTGTCCTGGCCCCTATACTATTCTCACTGTATACATGTGATTTAATTAAATATATTGGAGAAGATCGGATCACACTATATGCCGACGATGCTAGTGTTTTCATATCCAAAGCATCCATGGAAGAACTACAATGTGAAGCAAGTGAAGTTATATCGAATTTACACAATTGGTTTTCGGGAAATAACCTACGCTTAAACTGTGATAAAACAAAGTACATTAGATTTAAAACTAACAGAAGAAAACCAACCGAGGATATTACTTTAGGAATCGAAGGAAACATCATTCAAAGAACAGGGTGTCTAAAATTCCTAGGTTTGTTCCTGGAAGAGCATCTCACCTGGAATATCATGGCAGACTACATTATTAAAAAAGTGAATATAAAAACATACCTCATAAGAAGGATTAGACAACTCCTACCCAAATCCGCAATATTAGACATATACCACGCGGAAATAAAATCAGTGATATCCTATGGGATTCTAATATGGGGAGCTTCCACACAGCTGAAGAGGGTATTTATAGCCAAGAAAAGGGTAGTAAGAGCCATATCCGGGAAAACAAGAAGGCAATCTTGCAAACATTCCTTTAAAGAGCTGGAATTGTTAACACTACCGGCATTATATATATATGGGAGGTTGCGTGCTATATGCATAAGAACGCAAAGCACTTCAAGTTAAATATAGACCAGCATATGTACAATACCAGAAGCTGCCTAAATCTATATACACCGAAGAGCAACCTAACTGTATGCTCTAAAACAGTTAACAGACTAGGAATTAAAATATACAATCACATACCAGATGACATAAAAAACGAAAAAATATACGTTTTCAGAAGAATATTAAAAATACATTTAATTGAAATGTGCTACTATGACATTAATGAGTTTTTAATACATTAATAAATTCTAAAAATTTATTATGAATTACTTAATAATATATTAAGTAATTTTTATATATAACTTAATAAATTATTAAGCTATATATACTTTATTTATTTTGTGTCTGTAGATATTTTTTAATTGTAGAAATTATATTGTGATGTTTTTTTTTCTGTGTTAGTTTTTGTGTCTTGCACGAGCACGCTTTTTTCTTTGACGTATCAAATATTACAATACATATTTGATACGTCAAAGAAAAAAGCGTGTACATCCAAAAGATAAATAAATTAAATTTAAAAAAAAAAAACAATCCCCTTTACACAAATCACTCAATATTACATAAATTAGCTGTTTATCATTCCAAACCTTTTACCGGCGAAGATGGAACTATAAACTGCGGACAAAAGAACTATTAGTTCGAATTAGAACTATTAGTATTACACCGTCAAGTCAGTTGCCACAAAGAATGGTTTCCCAATTACATTCATACAAAATTTAACAAATAAAGCGGAATCAAGTCACAACGACCCAAATATATCCCAAAACGCTAAATCCAGATAAAACTTTCATTTCACTCACATATTTTGTCAAAACAAGGGAAGAAATAGCAAACGTTTTAAGAAAATAAAATATACAAGTTGTGACGTTTCGCGATTAGTTTACCGCGAGTTAAGATGTTACGTGCAAATTAATGTTATATTTGCACCAAAAAAGTCTTTATGATGTAGGAGAAAGAATTAAGTGATTGGGTGAATTGAGTTAAGAATATGAGTAATTCTTATATTAAAAGAGACACGATTGTAAATTTTATTCGATTTCATTCTTAAACTTAACTTAAACTTAACACTGACAAAACTAACTTCAAACAAAATGCGGCTGTGCGCTACAAAGTATGAAACTTGAATAACTCGAATAACTCTCTTCAAAGAGATAAAACAATCTATTTTATGTTAAAATAAATCTAGGAGTTACACCTACAAGGTAGGAAAATCAGGGGTAGGAAAATTCGGCAACGAATAGTGAAACAGGAAAGTGATTAGAAGGCGGGATAATTAGCAAGTACTGCACTTCGGAGACTATGAAGGTAAGTGGAGAAAGGTGCAAGACTTTTTACCTGGATGGGCAATTTACAAATGGGATTTACAAATATTTCCACAAATTATTTTGTAATTATAGGATGAAAATGCAGACAAAAAACTATCCCATCAGGTAACTTATGAAATATATAAGCTGATCAGCAAAAAGACCCAAAAAACATTATTATGGGAAATATCTACACAATACATTTACAATTATAAGTAGATTAAAAACTAGCAAATAACTTAAGTATCCAACAATATGGCCTAGACATGAGGATAAGCTACATAAGGCTTGGAAATTTCCAGCCATAAAAAAATCGAAAAACAACTAAATGTATTTAAAATTTAAATAAAATAAAAGGACTTAAATCCATAAAAATAGATTGTTTATGACTGTATAAAAGACGTAAAGGTTTTAAAAATAATTAAGAATAATTCTATTATTAGCTACACGACGGAACACAAGTACCATTTAAACCTTCTTCAAAGTTATCCCACATATTATTAAATGCTGAAGACAAAATCGACCCGCTCATAAAATTCGGCGTATATGAGATTCGTTGTTCATAATGCAATAGTGCTTGCAGATAATCTAAAAATAATCTCTTGGAGACATTAGAAATTTTCGAACATAGCCGTATCCATCATTTAGTCTCCTTAACACTAGAAGCGCCCATTTTTGTTTGTTGATTTAACGCAATGTTGATTTAACTTTTTTGTTTTTTTTTAGTTAGGTCGATGAAATTTTTTGCCTTTTACTTATTTTATTTAGTGAAATAATTTAAAATGTTTTAAATTTTAGAACAAGTATAAAGTAACTGCCGCTGGATCATTTTTGTCCCGTCGCGTGGTTGTTTTAATGTTCCACCTGTGCAAAAAACAATCTATTTCTATGTCTATGTCTAAAGAATATTATTTATGCGTTATCTTTTCAAATAATAATAACTAGTTTATGGAATTTTAATAATTTAGTACAGATACATGTATGTCACTAAGTTGTGATGATTTTGTTACTAAACCAAAAACTATTTGAATTATTATTCCTAATTTGTTACGTGTTTTGTTTTTCAAGCTATAATAATTTGATTTATTTTGATTAATAAACGTGTTTCAATTATTTTACAAATAGTTTTAATCATAACTTTCGTATTTTATACCAATTATGATTATAATAAATTGACAGGAACAAAATGATCATGACGGCAGTTCAAGGGGGCGCACAGTGGGCTGATTTGCCGCAAATCTGGACAAAAATATAATGCCTCGTCCTACATATCTGAAATTCTGGTTACAAGGGTTATTTTTGTTGCTGGTCACGAAGATGAATTTCAAAAACAAAATGGCGGATTTAATATGGCTGATATTTCTTGGAAATACTCCAATATCCAAAATTTATATCTATTTTTACAAAAAGGTCGTATATTGGGTTTTTTACATCGCAGTTACGAATTACCAATCTGATCAGAATTTCTCGAAACACGTTCTCCTCGAAACCGATGCCTATTTTTCGTAGAAGTGTATGATATCAACTCTGCTTATTGAAGGGTGATCCTGAATGTGTTGACATTATTAAATAACACTTAACAAATATGCTTATTCAAGAAAAGGACTGACAACTGCGAGAGAAAATCTTTTAAGTATTGACACAAAACTGTAACAATAATTAATCACCCAATACATCCCGGGCTAGTTTCATGTTTATCGCGTAGGTAATAATGTATGAATTCAGAATTCTAACGAATTGCATTCCGAAACCTGCCTATACATATTTGGTACAGTGTGAATAGAAAATAAAAAAATTGTTCGCCATATTGGACGGGCCTTTTTGTTTTTTAGAATCCTGATAATTGATACCTGATCACCGACATGAGAAACTTCTAAATACGAAAATACAATCTAAGGTTAAGCCAAAGTTTAAGACGCCCGGGCGTCTTAACCTTCGGCGCTTCTAGTGTTAACGAGCAATCGTCTCCAGATAAGTCCCCAACTGCAGACAGACACCTCCTCTGCCCACCAAAACTCTTGGTATAAATGAGGCGTATACATGCAAAACTGACTATCTGCAAATTTTACATTACGAGATATTTTCAAAAAAACTGTTTTAGCTGGTTAATAATAATTAAATTAATAGGTTAATAATTTTAATATTGACGATAAAATTTTGTCACTAGATAATTATACTTGTTTTCAATTGTGGATCTTTGATTTCATACAGCAAAAGTTCATACAAACCGCGTTATTTAGATCTAAAATATACAAATAGACACGCAGCTTAGTTAGATTCAATCAGCGTAGATTTGTATTTACCTCCTCCATGATCATATACAATAGGAAAATAATAAAATATTGTTACTTTTATTAAATATAACATTTATTAACTTAACGGAACACAATAAACAAAATAAAAAACATACCGCTATAGTAATTTTTAATAAATAATGTAATAAATACAAAAACAATATTACTATTGTCGTTAGTGAATTTTGCATCTGAATTTTTCATGCAAATAGTGAGGTTTGCGCCTATCAGTGAGTTTAGCTTCAAACGAACCTAAATGTCATGTCCATAAATGTCAGATCCATAAATGTTCGTTGGAGAATTCGGCGTTCAAATCGCGCGAAATCCCAATTTTTCATTTTTTGTCGAAGAGTGAGTTTTGCATCTATTCGACTTAAATTCAATCTCGTCAATTTGTAATCGACTTGAAAATGACCTTCAACACTTGAAACTGAAATTGGACAAGTCGTGTAAAGTGTGTATACTCTGTCCGGCGAGAGAATGTGAATCATCCCATCTCGACGAGTTTTGGCGAGACATTGTTCTGCGCATACCCCCACTTTATTTCGAATGCGCGGTGTTTGAAACCGTATTAGTTGTCCGTAAGTAGTTGTCCAAACTAATCTGCGCGTACCTCGGCGCGTCCTATGTCCCTCATAACACGGCGCAGTAGATCTACGTTCTCTCGCCGGACACCGTATAGATTTATATATCTTCACAACTTATATAATATTTTCACAAAAATTAGGGGTGAAAACCCAGTGAATTTTTCAATTCAGAGCAAGTATGGATTACCACGTAATAATAGTTGCGACCGTTTCAAGTATTAGCAAAATATTGGTTTACATGCATTTTTTTTCATTCCAAAATGTTAATTTTAACACAAAAGTTTTACTAAAAAAATAATATATTATTACGGGAATTAATTCAATAATTACTATAATTTCGGCATCAGCTTCGGCAATATTCTTTATTTAGAATCATAGTTTAATTAGAGATTTTAATCAATTAGCAATCGATGCGGATCACATAGCAATAATTATAGACTAAAAACTTCACGGCTAATAACCATAATAACATTTTAATAAATATCGGAATGTTTATATTGGACGCTATAAAAATATTTTTATTAGAAATTGCGAAATTTTACTGAACTAAACTGAATTAAAACATATCATTAAAAATAAGTGAAAATGAAAATCTATAATGATAAAAATAAAACTCGTGATAAATATTGAAATTAAAGCTTAAAAAATATACAGTCGAACTTCCCTAAGTCGAATTAGAATTAGAGTTCACTTTCAAATTCACCACAAATTCACTTTACACGATTAAAGTAAATGTGTACATATGTATGTATTTATAAACAAAAAAGAAATAGACATTATTAATATAATGTTATATATTTATTATTAATTAAAAATAATTATAATTAATATATTATTTTTTGAAAAAGTCAGTAATTTTTAATTGTACCGTGCATTATCTACAAAGTTCTCCAAAGTAGATAATACACACAATTTGTCTGGAAGATTGTCTTTAGAACACAGATATCCGCTACACTTATTTAAATAATTACGCATTTCTTTGTAAGTGGGTGGAATTTGCACTGTTTCGTTGCTAGATAAGACATCTTCATCTTCGCGTTTTGTAATCTTGTTTAAAATATCGGCATCTGTTTGATAGTCCGCTATAACCACATTTTCATCTACATATACATAATCATTAAGAGACACAGTATTATCCACGTTATGCTGATTATATGAGTCACACGCGTACTTAAATTTTGACAGAAGAGTATCTTCTTCACTCCAGTTTGTTTCGCCTTGTTTTTTAAAGCCCGCCTTTCTGAAACAATATATTATGGTTGGTTGCTGAATCAGTGTGTCCCAGACTCTCAGCAAAATAAAGATTATTCCTTTTCTCTAATAAGGTCCAGGCATAGGCACATTTTTATTCCGCGCAATTTTAAACCAATCCAAAGTAGCTTTTTCAAACGTTTGCGATCATTAGTTACACCAAATTCGGCTTTGTTTAAAATTTCTTCGCGGTTTCTTATAATTGAAGAAAGTGTACTTGGAGGAATCCCAAAGTCTTCAGCAATCACTTTTTTCTATTCAATTCCTTTGTCAACTTCACTTATCAACTTCACTTTGTCAGATAACGACATCGTATTCAGTTTTCTTCTCTGACCACTCATATTTGCAATTGTAACGGCAGAGGTAAGAAGAAAGAATGAGTTTAAACTCTAAAATTTCATAAATATATAGGACCTTTACTATAACAATCAGGATACGTTTTATGATAAGCAATATCCGGCACCATAAATTTTAGAAAGTACGCAACGGTTAAAAAAATGGAGTTATAGAGATTATTTTCTATGTAAAATTTTACCATTGTACAAATTTTTACTCTGAGTTATAGAAAAATTAGAGTTAAGGAAAATTTGAGTCATGTTAATTTATATGTAAAATCCTATCTAAACGTATGGATTTCTAAAAAAGTTCGAGTTATAGAAAAATTGGAGTTATAGAAAGAAGTTCGAGTTATAGAAGTTCGACTGTAGGTATATATTTTAGAATCTCAATTATGTTGTTTGTTATGAGTTTGTGTAAGTTTATTAAAGCTAAAATCAAGAAAATGAAGAGAGATTACAAACATTTCTCATTGAATAGAAAAAATTAATTTTTCCAATTTTGTTTCAGGCAGATTCTTGATTGATAGTCGAAATGAAGTTGATGTTAAGAACCTGTTTAATTGTTTCTAAAATGTCTCAATATTGAATTGGCTTCCATAAAACAAACATTTATAATAGAATTTGAGAAATCTTGCATTCAAATCAAAAGCAACAATAAAATCAATAACTGAAAATAAATCATAACCAAACAAAACAAAACTTTTCACTAATGATCCTTCAGATTAATATCTTGCGATACAACAGAATCTTAATTAATGACGAAAACCCAATCTGATTTCTATTTTTGCTCGTCCCAGACTTTCTTGTAATGCACGAGTTTTTATGTACGCGCATGAAACGCTCTGAGCAATCTATCGGTACTACATGTGATTTATCCTATACACATTGATTGGATGATGTCATGAATATTGATTGTTCAACGGAGAAACTGTTCTGCAATATATTCAGAATGTGAGAAACCTAAACATTGTTTAAGCTCATTGATTAATCACGATTTTTGTTATTTAATTTCTCTTGAAGGGTAAAAGTTAAAGTAGTTATAATATGGGTGTAACCATCAAGGATAAATTTCTTCACATACTCAGATCGACATTCATTAGAAGATAAACAGTGCCGAACCGACAAAACTGGATGGTTAATAAAACAGGACTACAAAGACTAAATTAGACAAACAAGATTAAAAAGTTAAAACTTTTTGTATTCGTTTAAAACCAAATTATTGGTGATTTACTATAATGTTCTTCATTAACATTTCTCGTTTCTCTTTTCTTCTTGTTATTCTTTTATTAATATGAAATGTAATATAATGTCTGTGTCTAATTATGTCTGAGTGGTTTAGCTTATTTTTGGACCCATCGGGAGCAGTTTGAATTTGTTGAAGGTATTCACATATTTTTGTAAATTGTCGCTTCCTGCTTGAGACGAAACAAGTTCTGTGCACACGTCAACTTTCAATATTAATGCAGTTTAAGTGAATTGGATCCAAGGAAAATAAAGCGACTTTGGCCAATTGCTTGAAAAGTTTTCTTCTTTTCAAAGGTTAAACACCTTTTAAATATTTCAAGACAAGATTCTACAAAATTAATTCCATAATTTCTTCTAGTTTTGTCTAGATAGAGAGATATACAAGAATAGATATAACACTATAAATAAAGCTACAAAAACTAGACAAAACTAAACAAATAGCACTATATGTGATTATCTTGTCGAGCATGGTCCTATTTTGACAGTCTTGTCCTTTATTGTCCAGTTTTGTCCAGTCTTATTCAATCTTGACCAGTCTTTTCTAGTATTAATTATTTCAGGGCTAAATTACTTCTTCGGTTCAATGTAACCATTGTTAATTAATGTGCGATTAAAAATCAACGAAACCGGATGAAGAATCTTTTGAGTTTGGGGTGGTTAATTGGTTAAATAGAATTTTAATAAAACGAAATTTGATCCCCAAGAGGGAACTAATCGATTGGAAGTGGGAGAAAGCTATTATTTCGCTCCAAAAGAAAAACAATGTTACATAATTTGATGGCTTAATAAGTCGTGTTTCCTCCCCTATCTATTCACCCCAATTATGTTATTATCATTATGATTTATTGTATTTATATCTAATTATTCTTAAGATTCGTTTTTTTTAATTTGAAACGTTTTAATAAAGTAATAATTTATAAGTCATTTATTCAACAACAGTAAATGTTTATTGAATATTTTTTGTACAAATATTTAATTATTATTATCTTTTAATTGGTTGTATTTTGTATTATTTCCATAACAAGTTTTCTATACAATCCATCTATTAAATCCTAATAAACGATTTACAAAACGACTAAATGAAGATATTAGCGAATATAAATGAACACTAATTGGACTAGTCGACGTACTCATCGCTACAAACTAAAACCGACTCTTTAACATTATAAACGATTCAGTCGCTCAAACTAGTGAACATATAGCAGACTTTCCGCGTTTATAATTAGCTAATTTGTAACACCTTTTATCTACGTATGAAAGTGACGAGTGCCTTTCTCTTATTCCCGATACTTGATACCTAGTCTCTGATTTTTTCAACTTTGCTAAAACTGTTCGGCTACGTTTATGTTTTACTCATTTATTTATTCAAATGGACATTTGCAAAACATTTAACTATGTTAATGTCAAAATAATAATACAGGAAAAAGAAATTTAGTTTTTAGTAAACACTTACAAATTGCTAAATAATAGCTCGATAAGTTTCTACAGAGCTTTACTAAACTGTATAAGATAAAACAAGACAAAGCGGAACAAAAACAAAAATAAGCGGAACTAGTATGTAGAGTAGTAGATTATTAGTAGCAAATAGACAAGAATATACAAGACAAATATGAGTTCAGGGTAGATAAGAATAGGCTTGACAGATATGGATAAGTCTAGACACTAGTAAATAATACTGAACTAGACAATACAAAAGTGGACAAGACAGTACAAGGCTGGATAAGAGAGTACAAGACTGGATAAGACTGCACAAGACTGGACAAGGCAATACAAGACTGGACAAGACAGTACAAGTCTAGTCTTGTTTATATAGTCTTGTCTGTTAGTCCGTCTAGTCTATCCATCCGTCTAGTCTGTCCGTCCATCTAGTCCGTCCGTCCGTCTAGTCTGTCTTGTCCGTCTTGTCTCTCTTGTCTCATTAATTTATAATAAATTAACCTAGTCCTACCCTCCGATCTGATCTGTGTAGTCTGGTCTACCTAATCTAGTCTCTTCTGCTTAATTCCAGATTAAAGTTAGTTATCAATTAATAAAACTCTAATTAAATTGTTTGTAAATTTCGGAAAAACATCACAAGCTTTTTCACGAAATTTTTTAGGTATTTATTAACTTTTTGCAAACACATGTGAAAATTTTACAAACTTCACCAAAATTTCTTGCACTCTTGCTGACTAAATGAAATTTGTATCTCAAAAAAACTAGACAGAGTAAACAAGACCAGCAATCATACCATACAAGAGCTGACCATTACACAAGACCAGCATCATACCATACAAGACCTGACCATTACACAAGACCACTCAAGACTAGACAAGACGAGATAAATCCAGACTAGACAGGACTAGACAAGACTAGACAAGACTAGACAAGACTAGACAAGACTAGACAAGACTAGACAAGACTAGACAAGACTAGACAAGACTAGACAAGACTAGACAAGACTAGACAAGACTAGACAAGACTAGACAAGACTAGACAAGACTAGACAAGACTAGACAAGACTAGACAAGACTAGACAAGACTAGACAAGACTAGACAAGACTAGACAAGACTAGACAAGACTAGACAAGACTAGACAAGACTAGACAAGACTAGACAAGACTAGACAAGACTAGACAAGACTAGACAAGACTAGACAAGACTAGACAAGACTAGACAAGACTAGACAAGACTAGACAAGACTAGACAAGACTAGACAAGACTAGACAAGACTAGACAAGACTAGACAAGACTAGACAAGACTAGACAAGACTAGACAAGACTAGACAAGACTAGACAAGACTAGACAAGACTAGACAAGACTAGACAAGACTAGACAAGACTAGACAAGACTAGACAAGACTAGACAAGACTAGACAAGACTAGACAAGACTAGACAAGACTAGACAAGACTAGACAAGACTAGACAAGACTAGACAAGACTAGACAAGACTAGACAAGACTAGACAAGACTAGACAAGACTAGACAAGACAAGACTAGACTAGACAAGACAAGACTAGACAAGACAAGACTAGACTAGACAAGACTAGACAAGACTAGACAAGACTAGACAAGACTAGACAAGACTAGACAAGACTAGACAAGACTAGACAAGACTAGACAAGACTAGACAAGACTAGACAAGACTAGACAAGACTAGACAAGACTAGACAAGACTAGACAAGACTAGACAAGACTAGACAAGACTAGACAAGACTAGACAAGACTAGACAAGACTAGACAAGACTAGACAAGACTAGACAAGACTAGACAAGACTAGACAAGACTAGACAAGACTAGACAAGACTAGACAAGACTAGACAAGACTAGACAAGACTAGACAAGACTAGACAAGACTAGACAAGACTAGACAAGACTAGACAAGACTAGACAAGACTAGACAAGACTAGACAAGACTAGACAAGACTAGACAAGACTAGACAAGACTAGACAAGACTAGACAAGACTAGACAAGACTAGACAAGACTAGACAAGACTAGACAAGACTAGACAAGACTAGACAAGACTAGACAAGACTAGACTAGACTAGACTAGACTAGACAAGACTAGACAAGACTAGACAAGACTAGACAAGACTAGACAAGACTAGACTAGACTAGACTAGACTAGACAAGACTAGACAAGACTAGACAAGACTAGACAAGACTAGACAAGACTAGACAAGACTAGACAAGACTAGACAAGACTAGACAAGACTAGACAAGACTAGACAAGACTAGACAAGACTAGACAAGACTAGACAAGACTAGACAAGACTAGACAAGACTAGACAAGACTAGACAAGACTAGACAAGACTAGACAAGACTAGACAAGACTAGACAAGACTAGACAAGACTAGACAAGACTAGACAAGACTAGACAAGACTAGACAAGACTAGACAAGACTAGACAAGACTAGACAAGACTAGACAAGACTAGACAAGACTAGACAAGACTAGACAAGACTAGACAAGACTAGACAAGACTAGACAAGACTAGACAAGACTAGACAAGACTAGACAAGACTAGACAAGACTAGACAAGACTAGACAAGACTAGACAAGACTAGACAAGACTAGACAAGACTAGACAAGACTAGACAAGACTAGACAAGACTAGACAAGACTAGACAAGACTAGACAAGACTAGACAAGACTAGACAAGACTAGACAAGACTAGACAAGACTAGACAAGACTAGACAAGACTAGACTAGAGTAGACTAGAGTAGACTAGAGTAGACTAGAGTAGACTAGAGTAGACTAGAGTAGACTAGAGTAGACTAGACTAGACTAGACTAGACACGACTAGACTAGACACGACTAGACTAGACACGACTAGACTAGACACGACTAGACTAGACACGACTAGACTAGACACGACTAGACTAGACACGACTAGACTGGACAAGACTGGACAAGACTGGACAAGACTGGACAAGACAGGACAAGACTGGACAAGACTGGACAAGACTGGACAAGACTGGACAAGACTGGACAAGACAAGACAAGACAAGACAAGACAAGACTAGACTAAACAAAGCTAGACAGGAGTAGACAGGACTAGACAGGACTAGACAGGACTATACTGGACAAGACAAGCAAGACTGGACAAGATTGGACAAGACTGGACAAGACTGGACTAGACTGGACAAGACTGGACAAGACTGGACAAGACTGGACAAGACTGGACAAGACTGGAGAAGACTGGTCAAGACTGGTCAAGACCAGACAGGGACAGACAGACAGGAGCAGACAATACCAGACCAGACCAGGCAATACTATGCAAAACTATACAAGACCAGACAGAACTATACAAGACTGTACAAGAATATGCAAGGCTACACAAGACCAGACATGATTATACAAGACGAGACAAGATGAGACTAGTCTATACAAAATTAAATAAGACTATGCAAGACCAGAAAAGAATATGCAATATCAGCAAGACCTTGTCACTCCTGTTCTTCCGTTTCGTCTAGTCTTATTCAGTATATACTTCTGTCTACTTCTGCCAAGTTTTGTATATTCCTAACTTGTTTTTGCCAAACGTTACAAAGTTTTGATAATTTTTTTCATGTTTTGCAAATTATGTACTGCCTTCTAGATTAAGATTGGGCAAGGCTAGGCAGGAATAGATGAGACATGAAGTGGAACAGGCAGGATAATATTGAGTAATATCTAATATAATTTGCTTTGCAAATTATAGGTTTTGTCTACTAAATCACGCTTATATCGTATTCTGTATTAAACCTACAAATGCGTAAATTTGACAAAATTAGTTGCATTGAATACGAATTACTAAATACATCAAGGCAAGGCTACGCTGGACCATTTAAAATCTAATAAAACTTGACGAGGGCATGATTGACAAGTTAGATCAGAGGTTCCCAAACTTTTTTGTGTTGTAGACCCCTTGCCATGTTTTTCGGTTTTGGGTAGACCCCCTACTTACCTGATATTGATTTTTTGTAAATTTCTAACTGTAGTGAAGTTTAGTGTTAAAAACTTAAAGTAAAAACACATGTTAAGTTTTATACATTTATTAATTGAATTTAAATTAAAACTACTCAAAATAAAATTTTGTATCTGTTATATAAAATATACGTACCTAACATAAAATAAACATAAAGTGAACGAAGCAATAAGTAAATGTTTTACTGAGAAGGATGAACCTGATGCTTTAATAATAAATTATCAACATTTTGCGTCAATTTTGTAAGGTTTAATCTTAAATCTCCTCGGCTAATGATGTCCAATCTGTTTCTTTTTTTCGTTAGGAGATTGGTAACAGCGCTGAACTCCCTTTCCACTACGTATGACGATGGAAAGGAAATTAAAAATTCCTCTATATATTCCATAATACGGGAAAAGTAGCGGGTATGTTGTTTTGCAGCCAGAATTGCTGATATCCGTTTTTAAACTGAACCTTAAGTTCTTCGTTTGAACTTAGTTCAGTCAGTTCCTCTTGTATTATGACATTCTTTTCTTCTTTTATTCGGTATAAGTCTTTATTTTATAAGATAGTATAATAGGTACTATCAGTGTATGTTGAGATCCACTATCGTGGACCCCCATTTTCATTTCATGGACCCCCAATTTTTTTTTTCGTTGACGTAAACCCCATGTAGGTTGTCATAGACCCCTGGGGGTCGATATAGACCACTTTGGGAATCGCTGAGTTAGATGCACAAGCTAGAACGAATCTTTTTTACTTAGTGTTATTGCCTTGTCCATTTAGTTTATTGTTTTTATCAAAATATGCTGTTTGGTGTATTTTCTGTCTATTCCACTCTTTATAAATTCCATTTAAAATTTCAATTTGTCTTGTACTGCAACAGTTTTCCCTATTTTTGTAATTTGTGGTAACATCGATAATTGCGTAATAAAATACAGAATGACCACAAAGTAATAGATTTTGTAAATTGAACTGGCATTTTCATAACACGTGACTTTATGGTATCGCTGTGTAAATTATTATTTAATTTGTGTGAATAATTTCCGGGAAACACGCGAAAAGGTATTAGAAACGTTTATATGTTCATCTACATAACAAGCAATAATATGTGAGAAGAATAATATATAAATATAATATGCAGTAGAAATGTATCCTTTTATTAAATTCTTTAAAAGCAGAAAATCAAAATGAAAAGTTTTCTTTGTGTGTTGGTAAGTTTAAAAATTTCGATTATAAATATTACTTATACTGGTCAAAAGTTATAATAGATTATAGATATATATATATATATATATATATATATATATATATATATATATATATATATATATATATATATATATATATATATATATATATATATAGTTCCAGCGACGGAGAGTATGCAAAGTACGCCATATCGTTTTCCTATATTCATATATTTTTATTCATAACTTCAGTAAATATTTAAAACTTAATAAGAGTATTGTTTTATTAATGTTCATCAACGGTGAGTTGTTCAATTCAAATTGAAAATTGTTTACTATAACTTATTAGTTATCTAATTATTGGCAGCTTTTTTTTACAACATAATTCATCTACATTACGTTAAAATTAAATGAAAAATTCTAGTACCGTAGGTAATCTAAAAGAATAAACTAGGCATGTGCTCTATGCCTTATCTATATGCCGTATCTTATAACAATTCCTACATTCGGAATGATTAAAAAATAGTATATTAAAGAACGAGTTCAATAAGCGTGATTTTTCAGTACGCGTCCATGTTTAGAAAACGATGAGTGTAGCGAGGAGTTTTCTAATGGACAAGTGCGAAAAACGCCTTCTGAACCAGTTTTTATACTATTTTTTCTATTTTGCGCCCTTTTATGCCATTTCTAAATTTAAAAAAAATCGCCGATAGATATTGAGAAAATTGTATCGCATTCGGTGAGCCATTAACGAATAGTGCTATAATGACTTCATTATAGACGCAAAATAGAAAAATGTTTTTTTATCTTACACTTACAATTTGATTTTTACTTAACTTATTGTTAGATTTGACTAATTGTAAGTATGTCTTCACTAATAATGATTTATGAACTGAACAATTGATATAAATTGCTTTCTCTAAACATATTATTGTAATTTGTTAAAAAAAAACGTTGTTTTTGTTGCTTTTATAAACTTGAATGCTTTGTATGGTAACATACATTCAAAAAAGTTGAATATGATTAATATTTAACATACATATTCTCACTAAATTTCTAAACCAAACCTTGTATTATCCACATCTATCTGTGATAATAATAAAAAAAAACATCAACAAAACAAACAAAACTATCTAATTTCGGCATCACCGACTTTCTTCTTTGTACAACAAACATGCACACGCCGACCATGTAACACTGTAACACGATGCTTACAACAATATAAAAAAAACAATCCAGTTTTCATCTGCATTATGGTGTATGCGGCCCCGAGCTGGCTCATCTAGAGTCCGCTCTACATTTAGTCGGTTTGATGAAGAAGTGATTGTTGTAAATCACTCGCGTCAAACGATTTACATGCCGCACGTTTAGAGGAAACAATTATGTACGCATGTTGAAAATGCTTTCATTTCGTATTTACATCGCCGCGGCAAATCGAGAAAGCAAAATGAAATACATAAAAATGTAAATCAAATAAAACTAGCAGAAGAGATAGATTCGAAAAAGATAAAAATTACTTAAAATATAATCTATATAAAGTAATAAAGACTATATAAATATGATTCAATAGATAAACTAAAAAAACACGAAGAGGAAAATGATACAGACCAGAATGTACAGGCACGGCTAGACAGACAAATGTAGACATGTAGACAAATGTAGATTTTCTCCAAGTGGCAACCAACAATAATCGGAAATAGGCAACTCCCAAGTTTAGTAGGAGGCTAAGAAGGAGAAAACCCAAGGAAAAGCATAAACCGTTATAGAAGAGGATGCTGAAAATAGCCCAAGTCCGCCCAATCTCCACATGAACGAGTACGCAGACAAGTCTAGATAGACAAAACTAGACAGACAAGACTAGACAGTTGAGACTAGGTAGACAAGACTAGACAGAAAAGACTTGACAGACAAGACTAGACAGACAATACTAAACAGAGAATACTAAACAGACGAGACTAGACAGACAACACTAGACATACAAGTCTTGACAGACAAGAACAGACAGACAAGGATAAGCACACAAACAATACTACACAGACAGGACTAGACAGACAAGATAGACAAGGCTAGACAAACAAGACCACTCAGACGAGTAGACAGATAAGACTAGACAAACAAGACAAGAAGCTGTCCATAATTTTTTTTTCAAAAATATTTGAGAAAGTAATGACAAAGAGAACTATAGATTTCTTACATAGGCATAATGTATTTACTAAAGCTCAACATGGCTTATTCAGACCGCTTATTTTGATTTTATAAATAACGTTCGAAAACACTTAGAGGCCCACCAAGTACCATGCGGAGTTTTAGTAGATTTATCTAAACCCTACGACATAGTAAACTACAACACCATTCTCCTAGATGAACTAGATAAATATGGAATTAGAGGAGTAGCTTTAAAATGGTACAGATCCTAGACCTAGACGATAGAATCCAACAAGTTAAAGAATATGGCTTCGTAAATTCACAAGCTATTGTGGGGATACCTCAAGGCGGCATATTAGGTCCTTTGCACTGTACTATATATTTGAATGATCTTCCTTTAATAATAACTTAAGAAGGAATATAGAATGATAAATTTTGCCTACTATACTACCTTGTTCCTAGAGCATAAAGCGCTAGAGGAAATCGCTCTATAGTACCAATACAGGAATTTAGATGATGAAAAAAAGGTTCCTTACAAATAAATAGGTTAAAATATAAACGAAGACAAAACAAATGTCAGTATTACCTTATAGTAGCAATTACATATTGGCAAAAATATATTAGAAGTGTAGAATAAAAGACGTCGAGCTTCTAGGAATTTAAATTGACAGAGACGCATGTCTTATACATATGTATTAAAACCTAAATTAAACAGGACAACGTACGCTCTGCTAATCTTGATGAGACATGTAATTGAGGAAATATTTATAAGAATTGTGTATTGCCAAAGCACACAATTCTTATAAATTACATCTTCGTTTTGGAATTGTCTTATGGGGTAATGGATTAAGCCTACAAAATGTACTCAGAATGTTAAAACAGACACTGAGTTAACGGACACAAATTATATTATTTATAATCAAATAGTCACAAATTATATTATTTATAATCTAAAATATAGAGAATCATGCTAAGGAGTTATCAAAGAGGATATTAATTTTAACAGTTGTTGGCACAAAAATATTGAACCATATTCGACTGAAGAATATTACGGCTCAATTCACAATATATCGTTTGTACACAGAATATTTTTTTTGTTTAAATCGTTATCGTAATATGTTATTACGATTATAATAATTCCTCTTATTTTGATTTATTTATATTAATAATTATATTTCGATTTGTATTGTTTTGGACATTTCTTTTAGCTATGTAGCTCCAATGGAAAATAATTTGATTTTCATTTTGATTTTAACTATGTAGATAAGTCTACACAGACAATACTTCTTTTTCTATATATTGTTCGTTTGGATGAACAGGGTATTAACTCATATTAACTCATTATGTTCTTGCCTGTAGAATTTCTATTTTTCCTCAGTAATAGCAAAATTGAAAAAGTCATGAAGTGAAAAAAAACGTTCAATAAAGTTAGTTTAAAAGATATTATAGGTGTGATTAACCAATTATTTACAGAAATGGAAATATATTGATTTGAAAACTTCAAATCGCTCTCCTGCTTTTTTGAGTTAATATCCTGTTCATCCGGACCAACGATATGCCGTCTTTCTTAACGAAGGTTGGCGATCACTTCTTTAAACGCTTCCCTATCTCTTGCAGCGTGAAATATTTGTTCAACACTGAGGTTAGTCCACTCTCTGATATTCCTCAGCCAAAATTATTTTTTTCTTCCTATGCCTTTAATTCCCTCTATTCTTCCCTGCATAATTACTTGTAGGAGGTAGTATTAGTCAATACGAAGTATGTGGCCAAGATGTGCTGTTTTTCTTACTTTGACGTTTGTCATCAGTTTTCTGCCGTGTCCAATTCTTCTTAGTACTTCTTCATTTGTGGTTCTAGCAGTCCAAGGAATTTTAAGTATGCGTCGGTAGAACCACATTTCTAATGCTTCAGATATTTTATGGATTGTTGTGCTTTTAATGTCCAAGGTTCTACCCCATATAACACCTGAGACCATACTGAGACCATGTAGAATGTTACAAACCCTAATATCATTTTTCCCTTTGCGCTTCCCATCTTGGACAATCGAAGACTGTGTGTTCCGCTGTATCGTCCTCCCCACAGTAGTAACAGTCCGCCGTTTCTGCTAGTTTGAACCTTTCAAGGTAGTGTATATAGCCTGTATCAAGTAATAGTCCACTTAACCATGCTCTCGGTTCATCCAGTTTTTACATTTGGTATGAGCCTTCACGTCCATTCCGCCTTTCCCTTCAAGTCTTCCCATATTTTCTGCCACAGGCTAGTTATCTGTTTTCTGCTCTCTGAAGCGGATGGTTTCTTGCTTGTGTCTTCCAGCCTTCTACATCTTTCTTCTATTATTAAATCGATGGGTAGGCTTCCCGCCACAACTTTCAGTGCATCGCTAGATACTGTCCGGTATGCGCAACAGACTATCAGTATTTTTCGCTGGATACGTTCTAAAGTTAGATTATTATTTTTCTCTGACATGACCTTTCGCCATATAGGTGCACCATAAAGTATGATGGAGTAAACTACCGAAGCGATCAGCCGTCGTTTGCTACATCGTGGTCTTCCGATGTTTGGCATTAGTCGTCCTAGATTGGCCGCCACGGCCTCGGCTATCAAAGCTATTTGTATCACGTGCTGTTTCATACTCATATTTCTCTTGAATATCTCTCCAAGATACCTCAATGTCTCTGATGTCGTTATTATTGCATCTTCTACGTTGATTTCCAATTTTGAGAGCTTTCTCCTTCCTGTTAATATTATAGCTTCCGTTTTAGTCGGTGCCAGTTTTAGGCTTTTGTAGTTCATCCACCGGCTCACTCTCTGTATCGCTTCGTTTATTTTAATACACAGCTCCTCTTTTTTCCAAACGGTCCTATTATAGAGCCTAGTATAGATTCTAGTATAGATCCTAGTATAGATCCTAGTATAGATCCTAGTATAGATCCCTGAGGGACGTCTCTTGTTATATTTATCTTGGCAGGTTTAAAATATTTATCTTGGCAGGTCCTAGTATAGATCCCTGAGGGACGACTCTTGTTATAATTATCTTGGCAGCTTTTCCTACCATTAGGTCTCGTTCACTAAGGTAACTGCATACCATCTCTACTAGGTACGTCTGATCTTACGCCTGTCTATCTTACGCCTGACTAGTTCTATGACGATTTCTATCCATGGAACAGAGTTGAAAGCATTTGGCACGTCGAGGGTCACCATAACGCAGAAATCTATTGTTGCTATCTCTTGTACTACGCGCATTGCATGAATTGTAGATCTTCCTTTCCGGAAGCCGAGTTGCCTTTCTGATAAATTCCGTGATTTTTCGATACTTTCTTTGATTCTGTTGCTTAGTAGTTGCTCCAGCATTTTCCCCATTATGTTTAGCATACATAGTGGCCTATATGTTACTTTATTGTTTCTTTTCCTTAGGTATTAGCACTAGCCTCGCTGTTTTCCATTTCCTAGTGAATTCTCCTCTCTCTAGCTATCTATTGAACAACTTTAAGCAGTATTGGGGGCTCCCATTCATTAAAACCTTCACGACATTCACCGGTATCTCTGGTCCGCTTCTCTCATTTCGTTCTCTGTGAATAGTTGCCAATTTACCCGATCTATTCGGCAGGCAAGACTGGAGAGACTGGATTGGACAGACAAGACTAGACAGACAAGACTGGACAGACAAGACTGACAGACAAGATTGAACAGACCAGACTGGATAGACAAGACTCTACAGACAAGACTGGACTGGAGAGATAACACTGGACAGTCAATACTGGGCAGAGAAGATCGGACAAAGAAGACTGGACAGAAAAAACTAAACAGACAAAACAGGGTAGACAAGACTGGACAGACAAGACTGAACGGATAAGACTGAACGGACAAGACTGAACGCACAAGACTGGACGGACAAGACTGGACAGACAAGACTGGACAGACAAGACCGGTCTATAAAAAAAGGACTGGACGGACAAGACTAGACAGACAACAGCTGGTTTTGTTGACGAGACTAGACAGAAAAGACTAGACAGAGAAGACTAGACACACAAGGCTAGATATACAAGACAATACTAGAAATACAAGACAAAACTAGATAGACAGGACTATATAACGAAAACAAAAGATAGACAAAACTAGATAGACAGATAGGACTTTTGATCTAAAGCAAATTTTAACTTCCGATAATAAGATAAGATAATAAGATAAGATAATAAGTTTGAGCTTTGTTTTTTTGAACTCATATTTAGACAATTCTAGTATGTTTAGACTATTCTAGAATGTCTAGAAATTCAAGGTTGGACTAAAGGGATTTAGAATGTAAAGCTTAATCGTTTCATAAACAAATAATAAGTTTGTTTTGAAACAAATTACTATCAAGTGCAAAACTAATCATTTTGTTGCAATAAGACATGTACAAATATTGGTTTAGAAGAAATTCGCAATTTAGCAATAAATAAAAGTTTAAAACTGTTCATTTTATTACTAAAGCTTGCCTTTTTATTAGCATCTATCTATTCAAACCGCTGTCGACTATGAAATTAAGTTGATTAAATTGAGTTGCCTGTATGCTTGATATATATTTGACACAATTACGAAACGGTCTTAATTAACTTTGGTTGACCTTTCACATTTTTTTCCCACAATATTACGAAATTCATGATAAAAATGAATTCAAAATTAACATAATATACATATTTACAAAACAAAAGAAACAAAAACAATAATATAGAACTAAATTAAATGAATGATATTATTTGGTATGGAAATCTATCTAATGTTGACACATCTTCATTTTTCCAACATGGGGGTCGCATATCACAGTCCATTACAAAATAGTATATTAAAGAATGAGTTCAATTAGCGAGGAGTTTTCTCTCTCAATGGACAAATTCGAAAAACGGCTTATGAACGAGTTTTTTATACTATTTTTTCTATGTTGCGCCCTCTATGCTATTTGTAAGTAAACAAAATCGCCGATACATATTGAGAAAATTGTATCGCACTCGGCGAGCCATTAACGAACCCATATGAGTGCTTTAATGACTTCATTATAGACGCAAAATAGAAAAATAAATTCCTACTTCGCATTTTGTAATATTGTAATGAATAAACAGTTTTGATAGAATAATATTTTTTTTACAACTAAAACTTGTTTATGTTTTCAGCGTCCAGGCAAACTAGTTTTTGCTTATTGTTAGTTGTAATTTTTTTATGTAAATTCTGTTTAATAATTTGGCATGTCTTTGTTTCAGGATGATCACTTAAAAATGTCGTCAAGGCCAGATTGTCGTGTGGTTTTGCGACGATGTTTGGCCATTATCGTCCGCAAAGAAGGCTGCCAGGGTGACCCAGGTGACTTCTGGATGTATGAAAGTGGATACTTACTATTCCAGGTACAATTTAATCGAAAAAAACTCAAAACTATGCATAAATTACACAAACAAGTGAAGGTTTATTATACCTGTTTCCATAATATTATATTCTAATCCGTGGGCGACAATGACACAATCATATAATCAAATCCGAGAAACTATTACTCTTTCTTTTCCTTCCGGTTCATATCCAAACTGCATAAATTTGTAACGTTATTGATTATAAAACGTTGATTTATATTTGTTGTCCATCGCATTGCGTAATATTTATTAATATTTCCATTTGAACGTTCACTTTAACGGGCAGAGAAGACTAAACTGGACAGGAAGGATTTGATAGACGGGACTAAACACACGTCGTTTATTAGAGGCAAATACGGCTTGTATAGACAGACAACAATAGATAAAAACAAGGTCAAAGCCGAATAAGTAAAGATTGCTAGTGAGAACAAACGGAAATGAATAAAAGGCTAGTCGGAAGAACAAAATTGACAATAACACAAAATTAGATCACGAAGAACAAATAACTGATAGAAGATTAAAGAGATAAGACTAGGTAGTCTTCTTAAATCTTTTCTGTCTCTTCTTATCGCCACGGGGGGATATTCCATTTTTTTGGTCAAATTAGACAAATAGTGTTTTGCTTATGCAAGATTTACTCGTACCTATATAAAACCATAAATTCTTGATTTTCGTTATCGTAATCTTATTTCTATGCTGATTCTTTTTCAGTCCACAAATCTTCACCTCACCTAACATCCGTTTTTATAATTCACCAACTCGCATCTCATTTTCCTCATTCCACTTGAATTACCACAATGCTATCTCAAAACGCTTACATGATTTATCACAATGACCTTAAGCCATACATTTTTCCATTACTTTTACTTGTTTCCCTAACATATATCACTCCGCTAACATACATCACGCATGCATTATTATCTTCCCCATAGCCACAGGAAAACACGAAAACTATTAATTATGTAATTAATACTGTAACATATATGTTCGCCGTTGTTGATGCCTTGTGGTGCTTTTTTATTATTGCTTTGATAATATCGACGCAGCGAAGAGTTAAATGCGTGCGTGTATTATTACCGTGAGTTAATAGTAATTTCGTTTTTCTTTCGTCTTGTTTGTTTGGTTTTTGATTGCCTGGAAGTTTGAAATAGAAAGCAATTGCAGGAAAAGACTGATTGCTTATTAATTTGACGGTTTTACTTTCAATACTATACGCAGTTTTGAAACGTGCGTTGCAATTAGTCTGATAGTCATCAGTAAATGAAACTGACTAATCGTGCTTAAGATTTTCAGTTCAAATAAAATTTATATACTTAAGTTTGCTTGTCTTGCTAAATTGGCTATATTCTTCTCATTTCTCATACTATTTTTCTTATATGACTAGTGTAGTAGCAGTAGGCAAACAAGAAAAAAGACACTAGACTATATAGACATTCAAGACTATATAAAAGGATGCCAAGAATAGGTAAGCAAAAGATATTATTTGGCTCGTCTTTGTCGTTTTTAAGCTTTAACCAGCTGATTTTAAATTATAAAATCATACTTATTTAGTTTTTTATTTAAATTTTATCTTTTTATATAACATCTTATAAAATTAGCAATACATTTTATCCCAAGCATTGTTTTTGCAATAATAAATTAGAGTTAAAATAAAAGTAATATTTTTGCCTAATCTGAGTATCTGCGCTTTCATAAACAATTTTTTCACACCTATAAAACTATGCAATTAAAACTATCTCAAATTTGAGCATAGCCAATAAATCCTGCTTATTATTGTTATTATGTTGCCTTTCTATTTGATCGTATTAAGTGATCATCACGGCGTGGCAAAAATTGCCAGGCAATTAGCGCATTTTCATTCAAATAGCGTAGGTACAACATTAAAAGGGAGAGCGGGAATAAAAAACAATTATAGACTAACATAGAAATGTTTAACGATTAAGTTGAATGTTTTAATCTCTTAACGTCTCATATAAATCGGCGGCAGGTGAAAATTGCATATAAATTTGCACGCTTTCTGGCACTAAAAAATAAATAATTATCATGAAAGCTACATCGCTCTTTTTTCCATTCGAATTAAAAGAAATCCATAAACTTTTATTGTTAATTAAAAATTGAAAATGCAAATGTTTACTACCATTACGTAAAAACTAAATTACATTAAAATAGCATGAAAGTTACACAGAGAAGACTAGACGTACATGACTAGATAGATGAGACTAGACAGACAAGACTAGACAGACAACACTAGACAGGCCATACAAAATAAGACCAGACAGACAAGACAAGACAGAAAAAAACAGACAGACAAGAACAGACAGACAAGACCACTAACCTCCCTATTCCACCTTGGTTTTTAGTATGCGCCACCTAGGTATCGCTTATTTTGCATTCATTCAGCGTGGACAGCCCGGACGGTTAGTGAAAACAGCCCTAGTTGTTGTCTTCCCGACCAGGATTCGAACCCGGGTCTCCCGCATTGAGAGAAACAAGACCAGACAGACAACACCAAACAGATAAGACCAGACAGACAAGAGCAAACAGATAAGACCAGACAGACAAGACCAAACAGACTAGACCAGACAGACAAGACCAGACAGACAAGACCAGACAGACAAGACCAGACAGACAAGACCACACAGACAAGACCAGACAGACAAGACCAGACAGACAAGACCAGACAGACAAGACCAGACAGACAAGACCAGACAGACAAGACCAGACAGACAAGACCAGACAGACAAGACTAGACAGACAAGACCAGACAGACAAGACCAGACAGACAAGACCAGACAGACAAGACCAGACAGACAAGACCAGACAGACAAGACCAGACAGACAAGACCAGACAGACAAGACCAGACAGACAAGACCAGACAGACAAGACCAGACAGACAAGACCAGACAGACAAGACCAGACAGACAAGACCAGACAGACAATACCAGACAGACAAGACCAGACAGACAAGACCAGACAGACAAGACCAGACAGACAAGACCAGACAGACAAGACCAGACAAACAAGACCAGACAGACATGACCAGACAGGCAAGACCAGACAGACATGACCAGACAGGCAAGACCATACAGACAAGACCGGACAGACAAGACCGGACAGACTAGACTGGACAGACTAGACTGGACAGACAAGACAAAACAGACTAGACCAGACCGGCTAGACCAGACAGGCAAGAACAGACAGACTACGCCAGATAGACAAGACCAGACAAACAAGACCAGGCAGACAAGACCAGACAATCAAGACCAGAGAGATAAGAGCAGACTGACAGTATCATACAGACAAAGTAATACAGACAAAATCATTCAGACAAGACCCAACAGATAAGATCAGATGGACAGGATCAGACAGACATGATCAGACGGGCAAGACCAGATAGACAAGGCCAGACCAAACAAATAAGACGAGACAGACAAGACCAGTCAGAGGAGAGCAGACAGACAAGAACCAAACAAACAATATCATACAGACAAGAGCATACATATAAGATCATATAGACAAGATCAGACAGATAAGTTCAGACGAACACGATCACGACAAGACCACACACGACAAGACCACACACGACAAGACCAGACAGACAAGACCAGACAGACAATACCAGGCAGACAAGACCAGACAGACAAGACCAGACAGACAAGACCAGACAGACAAGACCAGACAGACAAGACCAGACAGACAAGACCAGACAGACAAGACCAGGCAGACAAGACCAGACAAACAAGACCAGACAGACAAGACCAGACAGACAAGACCAGACAGACAAGACCAGACAGACAAGACCAGACAGACAAGACCAGACAGACAAGACCAGACAGACAAGACCAGACAGACAAGACTTGACAGACAAGACCAGACAGACAAGACCAGACAGACAAGACCAGACAGACAAGACCAGACAGACAAGACCAGACAGACAAGACCAGACAGACAAGACCAGACAGACAAGACCAGACAGACAAGACCAGACAGACAAGACCAGACAGACAAGACCAGACAGACAAGACCAGACAGACAAGACCAGGCAGACAAGACCAGACAGACAAGACCAGACAGACAAGACCAGACAGACAAGACCAGACAGACAAGACCAGACAGACAAGACCAGACAGACAAGACCAGACAGACAAGACCAGACAGACAAGACCAGACAGACAAGACCAGACAGACAAGACCAGACAGACAAGACCAGACAGACAAGACCAGACAGACAAGACCAGACAGACAAGACCAGATAGACAAGATTAAACAGCCAAGATTAAACAGACAAGAATAAAAGACAAGAATAAAAGACAAGACAAGACAGACAAGACCATATCAGAGAGACAAGACCAAACCGGACAGGCAGTACCAGACCATACAGACAAGACGAGACAGTTAAAACCAGACACAGAAGACCAGACACACAAGATGATGCAGACAGCACCTGACACACTAGTACAGCGAGGCAAAACCGGATATACAAGACCAGATAGACAAAACCAGATACGCAAGAACAGAGAGATAAAACTAGACAGACCAGACCAGTCAGAGAAGATCAGAAGAACAAAACCAGACGGACAAGACCTACCATCTACTCATCTAAACAAATCGAACCAATTGCTAATAAAAAAGAAGCCAAGAGGATGGCACGAACGGAACTACTACGGGCGTGGCAGAAGGAGTGGGTAACAAGCGATAAGGACAATGGATGTAATTCATAAAGGATGTCCGAAAATGAGTAACTCGGAAACTACCATCTAATACAAGGACTCAGACACGGATGCTTTCGAGATTGCCTCCACAAGATACGCAGCTCTGTTGTTAGCTGCTGTGAATACTGCTGCGAAGAGGCCCGCGTGATGCACACTATCTACATATGTAGTAGGTGGGACACTGAGAGGAACAGAAACCAAAGGACTTAGAATCTAGAACCACTATACCCTTATGTTAGAATCGGAAATCAGCTGGAACATAGTCCAAAAAACATTTTGAAATAGACACTTATAAGGAGCTGGATGAGAAGAAATGGCATAATGCTGAAAGACTAAGATTAAGCCAGAACTCCTAATCAGCATGGCTGGAATGGAGAAATAAGGTACAACATGGACATTGTAAAATAACCGGCATCTTGAAGTTATGCTCAGAGCAGTGCCAAGTAGGGATTGCAATCCGTAAAACCGGATCCGGTAATCAGGCGGATCCGGCATCACTAAGCGTTTGGCGGATCCGGTACCAATATAACGGATCCCGTCACCGGTTCGGGTGATGCTAATTTTTGGTAAAATAATCGCGCCATTGCATGAGTAGGTACTTCAAACGCGTGCTGCGCAAGGTGCCACATGGTTTCTTCAAAAACCAAAATTAATTTTGTGATAAATAATCCATAATTAAAATAATTACCGTAATTGCCGCTGTATAACGCGTATCTTTTATCCAAAATAATTGCCTCTAAAACATAGGTCCGCTTTATAAGCTCCCAAAAAGTAGGTTACATTTTAGGGTGCGCCTTATACACCGCCAAATACGGTATTTATAGTAATTTGATCAAACTAAATAGTTTTAAAAAACACATTATAGTGATAATTGTACCACCATTCATTAGACAGATTCAGAACGATGTCTGCCTTAAAAATAAGAATAAGACTTGTTAACATGCTCAAATACCTAATTGTTTTGATTAAGTAAAGTTTATGTATAGGTCTGTGAAATATAACTAGTTACCTACACTGTACTAGATTTTCAATTGTTTGTCTAATTATAAACGTGTGTGTGTAAACTACCTATATAATACAGTCACTCGATTATCCTGGAAATAGTCCATTATGGAACTAAAAGGGAAAATTTTCCTGATCGGATCAACCGAATTTCTATCGATCCGGATCCAGCCGGATTGAAAATCACACCGCATTGCAATACCTAGTGACAAGATGTGCTGGTTTCAGGAGACCACTTGCCAAGTTAACACAGGGGTGCTTGGCTACTTACTACAAGACTAGACAAACAAGACTAGATAGGCAAATATAGATAGAGAAGACTAGTGAGACAAGATTAGACATTGACAGCTAGACAGACAAGATTAGACGTACAAAACTAGACAGACAAAAGTAAACATTTAAAACAGGCTATGCCAGACATGTTGCCATTGATTGTCAAATAATTTATATTCTGTGAATATTTTCCAATTGGGCCAAATAATGTCCCTTTACTTCCTAAATTGTGCTACTAATGATTTATTGATCATGAGATTACGCGCATTCTCCCTCGCTCAAGTATTATTTGCTGGAGGGAACTATATGCTTCATAACAAACATCCCCCATCCTCCCTATATGCTATATATATATATATATATGTATATATATATATATATATATATATATATATATATATATATATATATATATATATATATATATATATATATATCAATATATATAATCCCTAAATTATCATGTTTCCCGAAAAATTTAAATATATCAAATGCTTCATCAAAATGCTTCCTCAAAAATATTGGAAAAATACTTCTCATTTTAGAGCATCTAATTTAAATTTCGTAGTTTTAAGACTAATTTGTGTGGAATAATTTTTAAATCCAAATTATTTCTTTAAATATAAATCAATCTACTAAATAATAATCGTAAAAATAAATTAATACCAATTTTAGTTGTCATTGTGATTTTTGTTTAATTTAATTAGTTTTATTTGTTTAGATAGGACTATAGACTGTTCATTAAGATTTAGGTTAATTGCAAGAAATCCATTTAATTAAGGATTTTCATCAAGGAATCTCACGAGAAATTAATGACACAAATTAATGATAAGACACGACAACGTTTTCGAAGATTCTTCTTTCCTTCGCAAACTTCGGAACAATTTAAAAATTCCGACTTTCACCGAAATTAAAATATTCTTGCTTTATAAATAATTACAAACAATTCCGAATTTTACAATTGTTTTTTTTTTATATTATTTTTCCAAAGGTTCTATAAATAGAGCAATTTATTTCGAATTACGATTATTTAGTGATTTGTTCTGGATTTGCTGTGGGATGGATTCGATACACCGAAAACGACGTGTATACAAATGGTTCAACGGCTTCCTCCAATTACTAAATATACGAATTTATTTTAGTTTTAGATACTTTCATAGAATTTTAAATATAAATAAACACGAAACAAATTCCGGAAATATTTAAACGCTGTTAAATGTCCAAAAACAAATTAAATCTCAAATTAACTAGACCAATAATAGATAATAACAGTATCCAGTTTAATCTCAAGTATCTTGTTTTTTTTTGTTTACAATTAAATCTAAACGTTCTATATAATTCAATACAATTTCTACAATATATTTATTTCTCACATAACTTCCATTGTCACCTCTCTAATTCTCGCCTATAAAATTATAAATAGTAAAAACATTAAACTATAATTGAGATTATTGAAGTTTAAATATCATGTATAAACTTTATTATTGTGAATTTATTGTTGAAATTGCGATGTGTTATTGACCTTAAGTGTTGGTGCCCTTTCTCTCACATAAATTATTTAGATATTTTAATTGTACATGGTGGATATATATGGTTTTAATTTCCTTGTTTGTGTGTGTGCTGGTGCGGCGGGTCGGGGGCCGGGGCTAGACGACGCCGTTGCAACTTGAATGCAGACGGTCGAATCGGAGAAGACTGCAAAAAAGTGAGCAAGAAGTGTGACAGTAAACCGTTTGTGCTGCGGAAACTGGAGCTCCTTTTTATTCAGTTAATGTTGGAATTGAGAGATGAATGAATTGTCAGTTTTTGTTTACTGAAAAAGAGTAGTTTTAATGTGCATATAACAAACAGCGAAGCTTCAACTAATCTTCGGTTTTTTTGTACTACAAAATGAGAATTTTGTACAATTCATTTTGATTTGAAGATTACACTCGATTTTAATTTCGTACGTATACGGGTGATTGAATATTTAATTTAAATAATTTTGAATTTACAATTGAACTTAGAGAACATTGGTAAAAAAACATTTGTTGCGAAATAATAACACATTTTTGCATTTAAGGATTAAGCTATTTCAACTTAATTTAATTTTAAACTTATTGTTGGAGATGAATTAATATTTTAAGGTTTTTTATTATCCTATGAATGTATTTGAAACAATTTGAATTTAATTTTAACATATTTTCCTTTAATTTTACAAAAATGTTGTTTTCATAACAGGTTTTGATTAACCTAATTTTAATTTTGTAAATTTAGGATTTCTAAACACTCGAACAATAAGCCAGGTCAAAGTCTTCAACAGAAGATTATTTAGTTTAAGGTTTTATTAATTTTAACGTCGTGTTTTTAAAGGTTTTATTCATTTTAACTTCTTTGCGCCCACTGCTGGACATAGGCTTTATATCTGCCCATTTCATCCTCTGGCCTCTCGCATCCAGACTTCCCCTGTTTTCTTGATATCGACAGTCTAACTTGGGGGGTCGTCCTCTGTTTCGTCTATCTGCTCTTTGGTCTCCACTCCACGTCTCTTGGTCCATCTCTCATTGGACATTTGTACCGCGTGCCCGGTCCAGTTCCATTGCAATACGCATTACCAGATATGTGACTACTTTTGCTCGGCGCAGTTCTTCTTGTTTGATACGGTCTCGTAGCGACACACCGAGCATCGATCTTTCCATCTTGCGTTGTGTAATTTGGAGTTTTTCTGCGGATACGATGGTCTAAAACTTTAAACTTCGCCTTTGAATACGTCTGGACGGTTTCCATAGGCAACTCAGGAGAGGTCTATTCTTCTTTTGAATTCGCATGTTTGATTGTCTCCAGTTATGCGTATTTCGTGCCTCAAATCAGTGTATTTGTCTACAAAACATCTACATCTCTATCGCAGACCTCCATCTGCCTGCTCGAAACCAAATTTATAATACACTGTTTTGGAATCGCTTATTCTTAAACCTACGCTTTTACCTGCTTCTTGGAGTTCTAATAGCATTATTTTCATCTCGCTGTAATCGTTAGCTTGTGGCACTATGTCGTCGGTAAAACGTAGGTTTGATAAATTTTTGCCATCTATAGTGATGCCTTTTCTCTGCCAGTTGAGTTTCTTGAAAGCAACTTCCAAAACAGTGGTGAATAATTGGGTGATATCGTGTCCCTCTGCCTCACGCTTCTACCAATTGGAATGGGTTTGGTGCTTTCGTGGAGTTGAACCGTCATGTTATAAATGGTTCTTTTTTAGCGATAGTCGACTGCAGCGTTTCCATAAGTGCATATAACTCAACAATTACGAATGTCTTGTGAAAAGCTATGAAGGCCAGGACGAGTGGTTTATTGTATTCAGTACTTTTTTCGATTATTGTATTAACACTTTGTTGATGGTCATTTGTTCCGTATCGGGCGCGTAATCCCGCATACTCCAATGTTTGGTAAAATTGAAGTTTATTTTCAAGTCTGGTAGTTTATTATCCTAGAGAATAATTTATATAGATGACTTAGGAGGCTTGTTAGCCTGAAGTTTTCCGGCACAGCTGTGTTTCCCTTTTTGTGCAGTAGTATCACGATAGCATTATTCGGTAGGTCTCATTTTTCATTATTTTTAAGTAGGCAGACTCCTCCAATGTTAATAGCGTCCGCAATCACCTGGTCCCCTCCGGGTGCTTTGTTGGTCTTTATTTTTTCTTAATGTTAATTGTGTTTCAACCAAAGTAATATCTGGTATTGATTCTGACATTTGATTTGCGATGCCCTTTTTGGATGAAATTATATCAGATTCAGATTCCGGACTCAGTTCTTTTTGGGTCTTATCTAACAATGGTAGAATTCTTCGACCACATTCAGGATCTTCTCTCTGTTCGTTGTTATAGTTCCTTGTTTTTTTATGAATTTAGTTATTTGTCTTTTTCGGCCTCCCAGTTTTCTGTGCAGGACTTTCATAGGTTTATTGTCATCTATGATTTGTTGAATTTTGTCTTCATTAGACGATCTTATGTCGCGCCTTATTGCCTTCGATATCTGTTTATTTATGTAGCTCAATGGAGGTCGTCTCTTCATTTCTCATGTCTCTTCTGCTTTGCATTAGCTGTATTGTGTCTTGGCTGAGTTTTCCTTCTTGTTTTGTGCTGGAGCTTGATTCACTTTCACTTTTTATTAGGGCATTTATTATTCTGTTATTTAAATCGTTAATGTTTTTAATTTCATCCACCTCTCTATTCATCAACCGTTCAATTCACTGCTGGAACCTCTTCACATCTGGTGGGCTGTTCCACGATCTTTTTCTTCTTTGCCATCTTATGTCTTTCTTTCCTTATATCAATCGTTATTTTAGCTTGCTTCATTCTGTTGTCGCTCCCGGTAGCAAATCTATTTAGTACCGTTATCGTTACCGTTAAAATTTTTCTGTTCAAACTTTTCAATATAAAAGTTATATTTCATTTGAAATTCGTTGTTTTGAAACTTGAGTTATGTAGAAATAATAATTATTTCGTGAATTTTCGGTCTTTTAAATGAATATTTCTAGATAAAGAATTATGTTGAACTCTAAAATGTATGTGTCTTCTAAGACATAAAATCTATTGTTGAAAATGTACAGGGTTTCAACTTAAAATTCGTCCTATCCAAGTTCAAATTCTATCTTTCAAACACCAATTTCTTATAACCTGAATAAAATTCAAATGAATGAAAATGTCAGTGACATTTAATCTACAAACTTTACCCACAATTAATAATCTTAATTCGCATTTACTAGGCCTGATGTTAACTTTATCATATCTCTGAAAATATTTCGTTTTACAAGCAGTATATACTGTAATAAAATTTCTCGGTTGTGGTATACAAATAACTATTCAAATATTTTGTTTATGTGGCCCGACGGCCAAAAGATTTACGCACCCCTGGTATAGACAATTTATCATCATGTTGTAAAATGTATATTATTATTATAAATGATACCAAAAATGATAGGGCAAGACATGACCATACGTAATAAGATAGGCTAAAACAGGATAAGACACAATAGTACCGAACAAGACCTAATCTAAGCGTGTATAGATAGCATCACGCTTAGATTAGACCAAATAAAACCAAACATAACTAGACAAAACCATGATATAACACTAGACAATACAGGACCAGTCTTGTTTGATCTTGATTTGTCTAGTCTAGGTAATAATGGGCAATACTGCTCAAGCCTATACAAGAGAATAAAAAACTGGATAAGAGTGGATAAAACTAACCTCTGTTAAGCTGGCAGAACCAACGCGGAAAAAAAAATCCGCGGCGGCACATAATAATCCGCTTTTTATCCGCTAACGATTGTAAAAAGAAAAAAATTTCCCGCTCTTCCCATTTCCCGGGAAAATGGGGTCCCGCTAACTTAACAAAAAGTTCCCGGGAGTCATTCTAAAAATAATTATATTGAGGAAATAATTGCACCGGAATTATCCGCTTTTTATCCGCAAACGATTATAAAAAAAAATTCCCGCCCTTCCCATTTTCCGGGAAAATGGGATCTCGCTAACTTAATAGAAAGTTAGCGGGACCCACCCTAAAAAAAAATAATTTTGAGGAATTAAATGCACCGGAATTATCCGCTTTTTATCAGCAAACGAATGCCGCGAGAAAAAATAATTTCCAAACTTTTCATTTCCCGGAAATATTGTTTTTTTTTTCGCGGAATTCGTTTGTGGATGAAGCAAAAGTGTTCTTATCAGGTGCTATCACCTGATTTGAAAAAAATTGCTGAGAGGTAATTTTGAAGAACAAAGAAAGAGAGGGGTGGCAATAGCTCCACTAACTACAACTGCCCTCTCACCCCACCGTAGGTAGGAGGCAGGCAACCAAAAGAACATTTCTTTTTTGAAAGGACCTAACATACCGGTTGCGTCTTTGAAAGTGCCTAAACATGCCGTTTGCACCTTTGAAAGGTCCTAGCATACCGCCCGCATCTTTGACAGGCCCTGGCATTTCGCCGCCGCGCCGATGCCTTTTTGAACGGGCCAATAGAAATTACGTGTGACGATTCGACCGGAGAAAAACAAAAACATTTAGACTCCACCCCTTTCCGAAATCCGCTCTCTATTTCCGGGTTGGAATGAATACGATGGGTTTCATAAATCACCGATACCTATGATGGATACGAGGAATGTCAGCCCGAAATTACTTATTTATTCTCGTTGCGATTAAGCTTTCACTATAGAATTGTTTTCAGAGGTTTATCAAAATTTTAACAGAACTTAATAAATCGAATTTTCCTCTTAATAATCGTAGATTCTTTTCTTCTTCCTCATTATCTACCCCTTTCTTTCTTTGTTCTTTAAAATTACCTCACAGCAATTTTTTCCCCGGTATCCTTATTTCGCCGCGATAGTACATGATAACCTTTGCTTCATTGACAAACGAACTCCGTGAAAAAAAATTTCCCAAATTCTCCCGGGAAATGAAAAGTGAGGAAATTTGTTTTCTCGCGGCATTCGTTTGCGGATAAAAAGTGGATAATTCCGGTGCAATTATTTTCTCATATAATTATTTTTACGATAGGTCCCGCTAACTTTCTGTTAAGTTAGCGGGATCCTATTTTCCCGGGAAATGGGAAGGGCGGATTTTTTTTTTTTTTTACAATCGTTAACGGATAAAAAACGGATTATTATGTGCCGTCGCGGATTTTTTTTCCGCGATGGTTCTGCCAACTTAACAGAGGTATAAAACTAGACAAGCCTCAACAAGATTGGTCAATATTGAATAAGTCTAGACAAAATCGAACTAAACTGAACAAAAAATTGAAGAAGAGTAAACAAGACTGCACATGACTAGACAAAGTTGGACAAGACTTGACAAGACTCAACAAGATTAGACAAAGCTAAATGAGATTGGACAAGATTGCTCAAAACTAGTGAAAAATAGACAGAACTGGGCGGCTATTATCATATTTAATCAACCCTCGTACATATATCAACCACTCGTCTCCTAGGGCAATTCAACTCTAAGTACGTTTTGTTTTTAATTTTTTTTGTTTATTTATCAACAAAATAACAAATCCAATAGGTTTATTCTATGTTTGGATACATATTTATATTAGGTGATGAAAAAGGACGAATTTGAGCTTTCAGAAGACAAATAGAGTTTCGATAAATCGAATGCGAAGTTGTGTGTTGCTTTGGTCCATCGGAGTTTCATAAGTTTTGATTAAACTGATTTTATTTCCTAAATTTACGGTTTTTTAACATTCTTTATAATAAATCATATTAAAAATTTCATCAAAACATTATTCGAGTTTAAGTTTTAATGAGAATTTGTAGTTTGAGTTTGTTGATATTTAAATCGTTCATGTTCAACTTTTCATTGAAGTTCGTCTGGGTCGCTGTTTTTTTCATTTATTTTAAAGCATTATTTTGAAGTAATTACGTACGAAATTGAACTTTGCAAAGGAGTACTTGATGTTTGCCCAAACGAATGTGTAGTTAAAACATTGTAAAAAGTTGTGAATTAATTTAATTTGATAAAATTTAAAATGTATTACTTCAAAAATTGTCGGGTGTGATCCTTTGGACATTACTTCTGGAGCAGAATAATTTTGAACAAAATTGAAATAAATGATTTTTTAAGAATATTTGAAAATTTTTATGCATATTTCGTTAAAAAAGAAATTTTAAACTTAAACTCGTTAAAAATAATGCATTCGTATTATAAATGTGATGAATCCCTTTAGTTTTAAATAAAATCTATTGCTTACAATTTTCAAGGTTTTAACTTCGCATTCGTCTTGACGAAGTTCAAAATCTTCTTTTTAATTTCAATTACCTGTTCAATTTATCCTTACAATTAATTTTGAAAAACATTGCACTGAAAAACACGAAAATGACTAGATTAAATAAGACCAAATATAAATAGCCAAACCATCAAATAAGTCTAGACAATACAAGATCAGTGTTGTTTGGTCTTGTTTTGCCTAGTCTAGGTAATAGGGGTCAATACTATACAAGCCTGTACAAGAGAATAAAAAATCTGGATAGGGCTGGGTAAAACCAAACAAGACTTAATAAGATTGGTCAATATTGAACAAGTTAAATAAAACCGGACGAAACTGAAGAAATAAAAATTGAAGAAGAGTTAACAAGACTGGACATAACTGGACAAAATTTGAGAAGTCTTGACAAGAATAAACTGGAGAAAAGACTGGACGATTTATGTTTGGATACATATTTATACACATTTAGTGATAGAACGAATTTAATGTTCAACCCGTGGGTGTTGCTTTGATCCATCGGAGTATCATGTTTTTCAAGTTTTGATGAAACGGATTTTATTTCCAAATTTGAGATTTTTTAACATTTTTATCATATCAAAAACTTTAGCAAAACAGTATTCCACTGTATTCAATTGGATTTTGCATACTTTATGTTGCGATTTTCAATCTTTTAAAACTCAAATAAAAATAGATTCAAATTGAAATAGTGATTGTTTTGTGAAGTTTTACCCAGTTTAAAGAAAATATAGATATTTAAGTCGTTCATGTTGAACTTTTCATTGAAGCTCGTCTATGTCGCTCTTCAACGCAAATTTTTACGAAATTGAACTTCGCAAGGACGAAATTGATATGTCCAAGATGAATTTGTAGTTTACACATTGTATAAAGTTGTGAATTAGTTTAATTTTATAAAATTTAAAATCTATTAAATTTTCAAAAATTAACGGGTGGCAAAATAATTTTGGTCAAAATTGAAACAAATATTTTTTTAAGAATGTTTAAATTTTTTAATGGATATTTCGTTAAAAAATTAAAACCTAAACTCCTTAAAATTAATTAATTTGTATTATAAATGCTATGAATCCTTTAGTTTTACAATAAAATCTATTGTTTACAATATTACTGTTTTAACTTCGCATTCTTCCTGACTAATTGTATGTTCAAAATCGTCCTATTTAAATTTATTTTCCTAATGTTCAATTTAGTCTTAATTTTGAAAAACATAATTTTAAAATGAGTGAAAATGATAGTGACAAAGACAAAAATGAAATTTCGAAAGGACGAATTTAGACTTTTATAGAACGAATTTGAACTATGAATTGTGTATGAACGAATTTGAAGTTAAAATCCAGTATGATGTTTGTATCCATCGGACTAATAATTGATGCTTAAAACTGTTTGTAATAAAAGATTTGTTGTTTAAATTTTGAAGACTTGATGATTGAAAAAATTGATCTTTAAAGAGCGCATTTGAACTTTCAAAGGACGATTTTCAACTGTTCCCTAACGAATTTAAAATTGTGTTTTGTTGCATCTGATATACATATTTTATTGTTTTATGCTTTAATGAAGCTTAATATTTAATGATTAGGGTAATTTAAATCAGGTGTTTGGACACATTACATATTATTTTTGGATTTAAATTACCCTAATCATTAAAACAAGATGGACGTTATATCAAAAAATAATTAATTTAATATTTAATTTAAGTTTAAACTTGATTGTGAACTGAATAAATTTGACGAGTCAAAACAATAAACCAGAATCTGAAATAAATGTATACTGGATGATATTTTGGAAAATTTGAATGAACCTTAATGCAAATTTGCATTCATTTTTAAAACATCTTGTTTTTTGTGTTAAAAGTTGCGAACAAAATTTTTATTCATATTTTAAATCCATTATTTACAGCTTATGATGTTGATTTTATCAATGCCTGATTGTTTAGCAGAATTGCATTTCTCCAACGCCAAATAGTTTTGACAACTTCCGCAATCTATTAAATTAATGTTAATATTTGGTGCTGAAATATTAATGTTAAAATTATGTAAACTATCCAGAGTGGTTTGCAGCTTTACATGCCAATTTATTTCCATCGAAGAAGTAAATAAAAAGTTTACTCTTTGGTTTATTACAAGTTTTTTTTAATCAGAAATTCTATTTAAATATGAATTATGTGCAAATTACAGCCATTAGTAAAATCAGAAACAATGTCTGAAGTAATCAATCTCAAAACGTTTTCATGTTGCAATTGGTAGCATTTAATAATCAATGATTGACTCGATTTGAATTTATATATAATAAATATTTTTTTTTCAGGTTTGATTAAACTTACTTTCTATTACGATGTTTGAAACTAACCATTTCAAGTATCAAAAAAATTAAACAAACCTTAGTGCTCATGTTGTAGATATTAAATTGATATTGAGATTAAATAGTACTTATTTTTATTAAAAGTATATTTGTGTTGTGTTTTTAACTTACCACAAAAATTGTCCATTAACTGATTTCTACAAAATATGAGATTAAAGCTGAGTATAGATTTGATGTCTATGCATGCTTCATAGACTTCCAAAAGGCATTCGACAGGGTCGAAAAAACATGATGTATTGGTAGAGACTTTAGACCATATGGGACTGGATGGAAGGGATATTGGGATAATTAAAAATATATATTGAAACCAAACATCGGTGGTTACAATACATGTTGATGAGACACCGGAAATGAGGATCAAACGCGGTGTAAGGCAGGGTTGCATTTTATTGCCCTTGCTCTTTAATGTTTACTCCTATGATATACAAGCCGGCTTTATTATAAATGGCGAAATCATAAATAACCTTCGCTACGCAGACGATACGGTATTGTTGGCCTCCACACGGGAAGATTTGCAATGGATGTTAGATGCAGCCGTCGAAATATGCGCAATGGCCGCACTCGAATTAAATGCAAATAAAAACCGGCCAAGTGCGAGTTGTGACTCGCGCACCGAGGGTTCCGTACAAACTTGTAAGTAAGGTATCTTTTTTTGTTGAGGACGTAGCAAGCACATCCAGTTAACTTGAGAAGTGGCCCTCCTGAAAGCACGACCATGTTAGTGCCGCTGCAAGCATAACCTCAAGATGTCGCTGTCGTACGATGGAATTCTACCCTATATGTTATTACCATAGATCCCCCATTCACTATGAGTTTTTAGGGGTTCTGGAACTTCACTATTTGTTTTTACTGCTCAATTTTGCCTGTATACCTATATACCCTGTATAAAGGTATACAAGGTATTTTTTTTTAAATAACGCGAATATTTTTAAACTTATAAAAAGAAAACTTTATTTTAGTATTACACTTATTCACTAACTTATATGAAGATTTAACTATTTCTAGATCTAATATAAACTAATATATTAACTATTTCTAGATCTATTTCGATACTGCTATCATTCAGTTGTTCAATTGACTGCTTTTGGGCAACTGACTACCAAAAAATATAGGGCGTACGTGATTTAAGTATATGTAGATTGTAAACAAAAATTAGACGAAATATAATACATACAGGATGTTACGGGACTTGAGTATGTCGCATGTCGGTTATAAACAAGCAAAATTTAGACATAATATATACCCTGTATATATTATGAATATAGAGCGCACGTGATGAAATGCATAACGAATATAAACAGAAAGAATATAACGAATATAAATAAAAAGAAAATTCAGAATGATCAGCTTGGTGCCGACACATACTTTTTAACCTTCGGACCTAACCGAGGAGGACATAACTGAGGAGGACCTAACTGTATGCAACCCATATGCTTCTGGTGCATGACAATACCACGCAACACATTAGTGTATTTTCATAAGTTTCTAATAGTAAATTCGCATTTTTCTTGTAATTAAACTACATATTTACGGTTTTCATTACGGTTTATTTTTCCCTTTACATATGCTGTAAGACACCGCTTCTTGCCAAATTTCATGATTCTAGGTCAACGGGAAGTACCCTTGATTCCCTTGTGAAATCGCAAAATATGCGACATAAACGGTCATATCTTTTGATCGCGTTGACTTACAAGTTTGATTTTTTCACAGCTGAAAGAGACCGCAGACCCGAGTATTTGATACATATTTCAACTTGTTACTTCTACGCGTTCCTGAGAAAAATGGTCTTGACAGACAGACAGACGGACAGACAGACAGACAGACAGACAGACGGACAACAAAGTGATCCTATAAGGGGTTCCGTTTCCGGTACGGAACCCTAAAAATACAAAACTATTAGTAATTAGTAAGCAATCTAATATCATAACTAACATAATAGTTGGGGGTGAACTATTGAAGCAAGTAAACCAAATAAAATATTTAGGCAGCATAATAACTAACAGATAGTCAAACTGAATTAAAATCGAGGATTGAGCAGGCTCGATCAGCATTTAGAAACATGAATAGAGTCTTATGCTGTGGAGATCTGAAGTTAACTCTAAGAATCCTACTTCTCAAATGTTACATCTTCTCCACCTTGCTGTACGGTATGGAAGCCTGTACAACAAACAAGTACGAAGAAAGACGCCTTTGTGATGTAGGCTAACAGAAAAATATTAAAAGTTGCATGGACGGAAAAAGTATCGACCTTGGTAAGCCTCCAAAGGCTGAGTAAATCGACCGAATTTCTCACCACCATCAAAAGGAATAAACTAAATTATTTCGGGCATGTTATGGAAGACGACATATATCGATTACTGCGGAACATCGTGCAGGGAAAAATTTCTGGTAAAAGAAAGCCAGGCCGCAGAAAAACATAATGGCTCAAGAATCTACGTAACTGGTACAAAATCAACTCAAGCTCTCTGTTAAGACTTGCCGTCAACAGAGTAAGCAAAGCTTTGTTAATGACCAACGTTCTGAAAGGACATGGTACTTAAGAAAAAGAAGAAGATAGACTTGAGCACGTGTGCGTTTGATCATGAAGTTGTTGAACACGCATACCAAGTATGTAAATTTAATAGCTTAATAAATGCACTAGATCTATTTTACCAAATATGTAAACTTGGGACATTGCGCTCATGCGAAGTTTTGATTTTATCGTGCGTACTCGTTTATGCATAGGTACATGATACACGCGTACGTGGTCAAGTTTGTACGCAGCGTAACACAAAATTAATGTAATGTATAAATCTCATGCTTGCCAAACTCACAAATCCAAACGTTTGGTAAATAAACATTTGCCTTGGTTTGTAAGCGCTTGCGACCGTTTCCATCGAGTCTCGGCGTAATTTGTGTAATTGTAATTGCACAAATGTAATTCTTCAAGATTTTTAAATTTTCTTACCGTAATGTAAGGCCTAGGCCGCTCTACGCCTAAACCGCGGGGTTTTTAATATCTTAACTTTGTGACTCAAATAAGCTAATACAAGCGGCCTCACTTGCGGTTTTTTTTTCCGGGACTCATTTTTTATTTTTTATTTCATAGCGTAGTATGTGTTTCTCGAGCGTTTTCGCGGTTATAGCGATTACCGCTCGCGGGAAAAAAACCGTAGTGCGGCCTCTGCCTTGTATTTATTAAAACGTTTGTATAGGTTTGGAGTTTGCAGCAAATGGCAAACGTTTGCGGCAAGCTTTTGTTGCCTTATCCGCACGCTTGTGTTTATTCAAGGTTTGGAGTTTGCTGCAAACATATGGCAAACTTGAAAAGTGGGTTTGTGAAAAATCACGAAATATCACAATGGGGGATGGGGGTGTAGTGAGATATCACGTGTATTTCGTTTTTCGTTGAACGCGCCGTTTTTAAATCGAAAAGCGGCACGCCACTCGCCGTTACCAGGCAACGATTCAAACTCGTTACTACAAAAAAGGTCTCTTAAGATTTTTCGCTATCACTCGTTCAAAAGTTAGGTTATGCTAATATTGACTATAACTTTTGACTATAACTATTGAATAACTTTTGAACCGGTAGAGTTAGCGAAAAATCATTAGAGAGCTTTTTTGTAGAGCGTTAAATTTCCTACAAGAATATGTATTATTTTAGTATTATTTTTCAACGCCCTAAAAAATTCTAAAGAAAGAAAATAATTTTCCCTATGTTATTTGAATTTAAAACTTTGACTATTGTGTCGGCCGGGTTAATAATAATATTAAGAGCTATAACTTGGCAGGATTTTTTATTTATTTATTTGGAACCGATTTAGGACTATCGTGAAAGGAAATTCGGTAATACCCCGAATAAGGACTACCCTAATATACATGTATCAGTACAAATATATGTTTTTCACATGATTCACCTTTACTTTTCATTCATTTTTACCTTTCCTGTATTATTTTTATGCCAGTCAGAAACAACCTGCAACCTTAATGTCTGTCTGGTTAAAAAGTTGCTAAAAAACATCATGTGATTAATGGTTGACCCCTAATAAGACGAAATCAAAAATTCATATATTTCAAAGATTCATAACTGTTTAAAGTGTTTTGAAACTATTTAAAGTGTTTGGGACCTGTTTAAAGTGTTTTGTATTATTTCAAGTCCGGTTTCAATTATTAAAATTTGACATTGAAATTTCTTCTAAATTATTAATAAACTAGTTGTAATCAAGCCATTTATTTAATGATATTAAATGATGTTAAAAACAACTGAAATTTCATATAATTTTGGTATAAACAAGTTTTCTTGCTTTATGGTGTGCAAAATATTTGTCTGTAAGGTAAAATCAAGTCTTGAATTATAATTTATTATTCAGAATTAATATTGAAAATGATTGTCCGAAACCCAAATTGTTCTTTTGTTATAGCACAATTCAATTTTTATATTCCTACATCAATTTATTTTATTTCCAGAAGTAAATAATATTCTATTATTTTCTCTTTCTGTTAACGCAGGGAAAGTAAAACGGACTAATTAATGCAAATAACACGTTTTGTAAGAGTCGCTAATGTACGAATAAGTTTAATTATAGCTGCTACATACTAGTTGTTAAATCTATTTTCACTTAAGAGCCATATAATTCCTAATAAATGAACAAAATCAAAAAATAAACTCTTGAAACAAGTCAATAAGACCAAAACTAATTTACATAGATAATTTATTTAGAATTTTATCTTAAGATTTATTTAGAAAATTCTTATTAAGTAAAGAATAATCAAGACTTCATAGTTTAGAACAGTTTAAATTATTTTGCTACGGAAATGCAAAGCTAGACAAGTAAATAGACTAATACTAATAGAAGTAATAGACTACTAGAGTAGTAAATTTTTAATTCTTATTAAATCTGTAATATTTTTCAGGGTTTGTTATCAGCGAATTCAGTGTGTTGGTGGAACAGTGCATTGAATGGAGCAACGAAAAGCTTAGTCTACAGAGGATACGTCAGTCCCGGAGCAATCCTAGTCGGATCCGAGCCCTGTGCTTTAGAAGTCCTGAGAGGTGCTTGGGCTCGAAGGGTGCTACAGCCCCCCGCCGGATATCAAATCGTTAGTTTGGGTAAGTTCCAAAACATCGATACCGCACAATCGACGCTGCGGAATAAAAGAAACGTATCCTCGGATGCTATAGTGGATCACAGACTAAGTGGTCTGAATTTCATCTGATAGTATGTAATTTATTGCATGCTCTCCGGTCCAGTTATAATAAATATATAGTAAGATCTCTTTCTCTCCATCAAACTATCATAATAAATATGTAATTAGATGGTTTAATCACCGATTTGAGATAATGGAGTAGTCCAAACAAAAGGAAACCGGAGTTATATAGAATATTATACTAGGCAATACTGAAATACACAAGATACTATGTATTACAAGCATAAATACTACGCAACAATACAAGTATAAACACGAGTAAACTTAATTAATGAAACAAAAAGTGAGAAGATTAGACTAAACTACATAAGATAGGACTATACAACGTATCCGATAAGAGCATTCAAGACCAGACAAGACCATGGAAAAAGATACAAGACCATGCTAGACCATGAAAGACCAGGCAAGACCGGACAAGACCAGACAAAATCAGACAAAAACCAAACAAAACCCGACAAAATCAGACGAGACCTCACAAGACCACATAAGGAAGATCAGACAAGACCAGACAAGAGCATACAAGACCAGACAAGAGCATACAAAACCAGACAAGACAAGACCAACCATGACCAGACAAGACCAGACAAGACCAGACAAGCCCAGACAAGACTAGACAAGACCAAACAAGACCATACAAGATCAGACAAATCAGAGAAAACCTACCTAACACAACCAGACAATACCAAACAAGGCCAGACAAGAGCAGAAAACACAAAACCAGACAAGAACAGACAAGACCAGACAAGACCAAACAAGACCAGACAAAACCAAACAAGACCAGACAAGACCTGATAAGACCAGACAAGACCTGATAAGACCAGACAAGACCAGACAGAACCAGATAAGACCAGACAAGACCAGGCAAGGCCAGACAAGACAAGTCCAGACCAAACAAGATCAGACGAAATCAGAGAAAAACAGACAACACTAAACACACCCAGACAATACCCAACAAGGCCAGATAAGACAAGACCAGAGAAGACAAGACCAGACAAGACAAGACCAGAGAAGACAAGACCATACAATACCAGACAAGACAAGACCAGGCAAAACCAGACGAGAACCAAGCAAAACCAGATAAGAACAGACAAGACCTCAGATAATATCAGACAAGACGAGACAAGGCCAAACAAGACCAGACAAGACTAGGCAACACCAACAATTATTAGACAAGACTAGATAGTATTCTACGAGACACTTACAGGACTAATAAAACAATCTAAGCAAGTATTAGCAAATCTAGGCAATATAAGTCGAAAACAATAATGTGGACTAGACCAGACTAATCTAGGTATAATATTAAAGTAAACCAGTCGAGTTTTATTTAGGCTTCTGGGAAAGGTCGTATAAAACTGAATAGTAGAATTCTAGGCTAGTCTATTTTATATTGGAATATTCTGAACAAGTATGCACTATTCTAATTTTGATTAGCGGGCTAGAGAAACGTACGTAGCCTGTATTATAGCAGTCCCGTCGAAAGTATATTTAATAATACATTCATAATATTAAATATTACAAAACTAATCATATTTAAGCAAGTCTAGACGATGCAAGACAAAACTAATCAAAAAGACACAAGGCAAAATAAAAAATTAGGCAATACTTAATCAAACTAACCAATACTACACAAAACTAACCAGTAATAGAAGAGATAGGAGAAGACTACACAGGAATGGTGTATCCAGTAAAAATAGACTAGACTAGAAAGTCTAGACGAGGCTAAGTTAGAGACTAGAAAGTCAGTACAATAGAATACCCTGGATAATAAAATAATAATTAAGGTTCAATTATCATTTGAATCAATAACTGAAATTACGTTCAGGTCTTTCTACACACATGTCATATCATAACCTATCCTCGAGCGCCCGACACGTGGTTTTCAAACTAATTTATGTGTATTCCATTTTATAATTCAAAAGCTGCACTGATGAGAGATAGATCTCGAAACGCGTCTGCAGATGGCTATTCACTTGGGTTAAATAGAAAGATGTGATCTAAAAAACAATGTTATTTATCTAGTTCTTGTTTATTACGACGAAAGTGGACTAGTGGACTAGACGAAAGAGGGCTAATAAATAGCATACAAATATCTGTTGTGTTTCAACATGAGATTTGTTTTCTGGTCTTAAAAAGACTTAAAAGAATAATATCATAGAGCCCCGGAAAGGTTGAATATATTTATATATTCAAGCTATATTCCGCTTTAATAAGTTGGTATGATTGTATCTATAATTGGTTTCACCCCAATATACAACTACATATTTAGTTTAAGAGACGTTATTAAATTAAGTTTATTGAAGAAGTTTTATTAGAGTAAATATATAAATATACAGTTACATTTGGAATTAGTTTAAACGGCAAATTTTCAATTAAATTAATTAATGGTAATTAAACATGCAAGGTCTAGATCAGACAGTTTAAAGGCATATTTGCTAATTAAGTCACGTCTTAAAATAAGTGTATAAAAAGTACTTCACAAGTAGGAACTGTGGTTAAGGCGGCCTCGTAGTCTTCAGAGTTAGAGCGTTAACTAACAAATCTGAAGGTCCCGGGTTCGATCAACGGAGCGAGTGTCGGCCGCATTTGTACCAGAAGACAAATGTGTAATTAATTATCGCTAATTTAAATAACATCTTCTGTGCCTATAAAGAGAAAAATGTGGGCAAAATACAATAGGCCACTTAGTTTTGCCGCAGTTTTGAAGGGTTAATAACCCGCTATCCACATTGGACCAAACTTTAAAAAAGTGGGTAATGCAGATTCAAATCATGTGTTTTTGTTCCTTTATAATCCATACCTGAAGAGATTATTAGCGGCCCACGGTCGCTACAGTTAATAATACAGGTATAATAAATTTGAACAAGAAAATATTTTAATTTTCTTCCAAAAATATTGCAAATATTAAATAAATAAAAATTCATCCATTTCTAAATCTTATTCCGTGGACGCAAACATTTCTTTTCACACTGCACGACCACTAAGTCATTCAATTCATATTTGAATAAAGTTTTTTCCTCTCAAATAGTTTTCAGGATAGTTTCAAAGAGCAATTTTCGTAAAAACTACTGCAGGTGCATTTAACTGAAATTTATTTAAGACATTAACCATTATCAGCAAATCGATTGCACCACTCCCACCTACAATTTATTTTTCTCACATTTCCAACCAAACGCTCCTTTGTCACCACCAACCGTAATCCCATCAAATACTTGCAAAACTAATCAGGAAACAGAGCTAACCGCTTGAACATCCGAGATGGGTTATATCACCGTCGACGGACATGTGGCCACTGCTTTTATGGAATTTATGTTAGTTGAACTTGTCTGTAAAGCATGGCTTATGGCATTGAGATAGCTTGCAAAAGAAATATGTAAAATAATTGCAGTTTGATATTTTTTTTCTCGTTTTTTTTGGCTTTTCTTTAATGGTAATTATACTAGGTGTGGTTTTAATGTAATTTATTACTTTACTTGTTTTATCTGTTTATACTAAATTGAGATTTCTATACTCATTGTCTCTACGTTGAGAGTAAAACTCAATAACAAAGAATAACTAACAAAAATTTGTTTGACATTTGTCTAGACAAGTCTGGTATAGATTAAAAAACGAAACCAGTCTTATCTATCATGGTAGTCTTGTCTATTTAGTTTTGTCTGTCTATTCTTATATAATTAATTTTCTCGGTTTACTACAGTTTGTAGAGTCATTAATCTTCATAGATTAATGTTAGGATTGCTCCATTTACTTTAGTTTTATTGTAGTTATTACTATCTAATTGTAAGTGGTTTATATACCTACAAGTTAATTTCGTCAAGAAATTCTTTAAATTTAGGACATGGCAAAAAAGAAAATGGTATTAGTCGGAAGATCATTTAGTATTCTAGACGAGTTTATTGTTCTGTTTTAATTAAGCTAATTTAGCATGTGCGAGTTGTTTTCGCCGTGCGGCACAAAGTGTAATTTTTGAACTTTCGCGAAAGAAGTACACGTGTATAAATAAAATATTTTTTGTGGCCGAAAACCTGTTTGACTAATGCGTCGCCGCCGATTCTCGTTCTTATTTTTACATGTTTTTAATTCGCTCGCAATGAGTCCCATATGAAAGTGTAGCATGGATACTTGACGCTAGTCAATACAAGATTTTTTTTTTCTTGTCGGGAAGTTAACTTAATACTTTTTCTAGTTTTATTTCGGTATTCTCCAACAGAGTTATAAACAGTTCATGCAAAAATCCGATTCGATATTGATAAAATTCGTTATTGGCAAGAAAGTTTTTTTTTTTACTTGTTCTTCTGAAAGTTGTGTTTGTTTGCTGTCTAGTTCACTGCTTTGTTTGGACAGACGTTTGAAATGGATTTCCGTTTTTTGTCTTCGAAATGGTTATCTTTTGCTGGTGTAATCCAACGCTCTAATTGCCTTTCAATGTACCTGCAATTTAGGAAATGCAATAAATTTCTTCACTTTAACAACAAACAGGAAGCTTTATTCCTATTTTCATACGAAATTTTAAGATAAGTTAAGTAATAAATTTAAGCAATTTATTAGTCTTAATCACAGTAGTGAAATCTCAAATCAAGATAATTATGATAAGTAATAAAGGTACCAGGATTATAAACATCAGACAAAAACAAAAGTTGAAGTGTTCGTCTGTCAGCTACATAGAAATACTGCTCATAAATAAAATACCCGGAAATAAATTATGTATCCAGGGATGTCCAAACTTTAAGTAATCCGGCTACGACAGCAAAAAATATCGAATGTATATTCTTTAAATATAAATTTTGTTGTATTCATTATTTCTTTTGAATGCAATTTATGTGGTTTTCATTTTCATTTTGAGTTACTTATATTAATATCAATGCTTTAGTTACCAGTCGCAGTGAAAGTGATGTGTCAGTCAATGAACATCTTTATTTGAACTTGGTTTTCATTCTTACTTGAATGGTTTTCACTACAGAAAATGTGTTTTTGAAAAAATATTTGCTTCTAATCTCTAATCATATAATATGAATCATCTAAAATGGGAACGAATCATAAGACGTCAAATTGTAAATAAGACGCGAGTTTTTCAAAAAACTAACCTTGACAGATTGCCTGTGTTTTTCTATATTATATTGTTTGTCTTCCTTTAAAAACCCACAATCTATAAGCAAGATAAAAGTACAAGACTAAACAAGAAAGATTCTAATTTATTTAAATTTATGTGTTTCTGTTCAAAAGTATTTATATAATTATTTGGTTAGTGAACTGTAATTGGAAATAATTAGTCCTTTCTATGCAAATCTAATACGCAAGTTGTAAAGTCGAGCGGTTTTGAAATTTCGATAAAATACAATTGCAATTGTTAACTTCTTTTATTTTCATCCGAGAGGAGATTGTACCGAAACTCTTCTCGTACATAAAATAAGAGTTCTCTCTTTCCTGTGTCGCAATTAATTCAAGTCTATTCAAATCGGCTTAATTACTGAAATATTTATGAGGTTGTTGGATAATTCCAGCGTTCGGCGTTGAAGCAATTGGTGGCGGTTGCGCAACCGATTCTCCTGAATCAAACCGAGCTGCCGCAATTACGAGTTGATAAAATATTTAATATTTTATAATGATACGTCTGCGTCTCATAATTACAATTAACATTATTTTCACTTGTTTCGGTTGGATGGGCCACGGAAGATGAAATAATAATAAAAAGCAACCTCGACATTTCTATTTCATTTCGGTTTCCTAATTTATTGTTCTTTACCAAACACTGATTATTTATATAATCCCATTATTTAAATATAACTTTGAAGCGGATTCGTTTGTTCTTTCTGTATTTACGTTTTCATTCAACTAAATTTAAATATTTAAGCTATTTAAGTTAATATTTAATTTTAAATTTATTTATTTATAACTTTACTACTTTTTTACAACAGAAATTATTTAAAAAATTGTGATGTATATTGTGCGATCATTCGTAGAATTATAAATGCCAGCAATGACAAGTCCATTTTTTCCCCAACCCGGATCTACTTTTTAAAGATACAGCAGAATCTAACATAAATTAGTTTAATTATTATTTATTATTTATATTATTTAATATTACAAATTTAACCTAATACTAGCGGAGTACAAGACAAGTTAAGGAATAAATGTGGGGGTGTAGTGAGATATCACGTTTATTTATTTTTTCGTTGAACGCGCGATTTTTAAACCGAAAAGCGGCGCGCGACTCGCTGCCAGTCCCAGTAGAAGTCTGTGATTTTGACGCCGAATACATGCGTAAATCGCTGCCGCGTATGTTTTGTCTCAAAACAATGTCTAAACTAGGAGACAGTGCTGGATTGACGAGCAGGCTGAGTAGGCTGGAGCCCAGGGCGGCAGATTTTAGGGCCGGCAAATTTGGGACCAACATTTTTTTTGTCGTACAGAAATTTAAAAAATTCATTTTTATATACCTTAATGTAAATGTTATTAGGTCCACACAGACAATTCAACATGTAATTATGTTTCACCAAATATTGTTAAATTAATTTTTTTCTACAATTTGCGTAGTAGTGGTTGGTCCGAAGCAGGGCCGTGCTGTTGGGCCGCGGGTCTGAGAGAGACATATATAGAGCGGCGATACAAACTAAAGAGCCGCCGAAAAGAAAAGCCGCCTCTGTTGATTGAGTCATGCAATTTCTTATATGTATTAATTTTTCTTCGACTGTGTGCAATATAGGGAAAAATGAAAAGTTCAGTGATCTGAATAACGGAAATTATTGTATGATTTTGGAACTGTTAGCTGGATGCGATCCTTTTTTAGCGAGTCATGTTGAATATCTAAGACTAAGATTTCTATAAATTCGACACAACGCTGGCAAAAATTAAAGTTAAAGCTGGGACGGTTTAAAAATTTGCTAAAAAACATCACGTGATTAATGGACGACCGCCTATATAGACAAATCTAGGCAGGCAAGACTTTTTTAAAAAAAGTGGTTCGGGGGAAGCTCTCACTAAACTCCCTATTCCACCTTGGCTTTATGTATGCGCCACCCTGCTATCGCATATTTTGCATTCATTCAGGGTGGGCAGCCCGGACGTTTAATGAAAACCGCCCTAGTTATTGTCTCCCGGACCAGGATTTGAACCCGGGTCTCCCACATTGGAGGCAGGCAAGAATAGACCGAGAAGACTAGAGAGGCAAGCCTCAACAGCTAAGATTAGCCAGAGAAGACTAAGAACAGGACTATAAGATAAGACTAGACAGACAAAAGTAGCGAGAGAAGACTAAAATAGTCAAGACTATACAGACATGACTAGACAAACAAGAGATTGCAGATATGGTGGTGACGACTTGTACTGCGACCTTTATAGATCTATTGTACCCCACCCTCCTCCTCTAAGCGTTGGCATACTTACCCATTTAGAGCGCCTCCTCTAGTCCTGATTCCTTTAGGAATTTCAGGGTCTGTGCGGGATTCAAAGACTGCAGGAGGTGCAGTCTTTGGAGGTGCCTCGTTCAAGCAGTGGGCCCCGAGGTACATATGTCTGCTTGGAAGATACTTGGGAATGTTATTCAGGGATTATAATACAGCGAGACTGTTTCGGTCTCTGCTCCCGATAATTTTACCTTTGCCTATTCCTTCCATGCTAAACCTTACAATCAAGAACAAAACAAGACTAAACAACGAGACTAGACAGACAAGACTAAACAGACAAGACTAGACAGAACAGACTAGACAGACAAGACTAGACAGACAAGACTAGACAGACAAGACTAGACAGACAAGACTAGACAGACAAGACTAGACAGACAAGACTACACAGACAAGACTATACAGCCAAGCCTAAACAGACAACACACACTGCCAAGGAAACTGAAAACAGGTATAAACATCGAAGATATAGATGCATACATTGAAGGCATAAGAAAAACAAAAACGGTAGAAGTATTACTGGAAGTAGAGACAGGTGAAGCAAAACTACTAAGAGGTGAAATAGCCAAACGATGCCAGATGTTGTACGAGCTATAACACAGACGTGACATTGAGTATAAGAGATCTGGATGCCATCGCTACAGTGGAAGAAATTAAAAGTGCCATTGAAAACCAAATGCACCTACAAGATACAAATAAAGTTGTAATTAAAAAGACCGCCATACGGTGAACATCAAATCGCGACAATAGTGCTACCCAAAATGGTGGCCCAGGAGCTCCTAGCATTAGGAAAAATAACGATTGGCTGGATGAAATGCAGGGTCAAAGAGAGTATAACCTAAACCACAGATGCTGGCTCGCAGGACACAAGGTAAACTATCATGGACTGAAGTGTGGAGAAGGAGGTCACAATGCATCCCAATGTCAATATGATCAATTCTGCCCGATCTGTAACGAGAAAGGTCACCTAGTAGACACTCGATGATGCCCGGAATATAAAAAGGCATTGTCGCAGGCCAGTCAGAAAACAAGCAACTTAAAATGACCAAGATAATGACCAGTTGACGGTCGACATCCAACGCGAGCGGTTGTACCCACAAAGCAGAAAGGGAGAGTAAATTTATTAGTGAATTCTAATGACTACTTCTCTTTAATAGTTATTTGAGAATAGTAGTCGAAATAGTATAAAATGTCTAGAGAACTTAGATCGAACATCCCGTCGATAAAGCAATTCGAAATATTAACTACTTTATTAAAAAGTGAAAATTTCGAAAAATTCATATCTGATATTGTAAAAAAAAGTGGAACCGTTGCTTACCGTTATATCTGAATTATCCAAACAAACAGAAACTTTAAATGAAGAAAACAAGAAAATCCCATCGAGTGAAACTATTGTTGAGAGAGAAACTTTAAATATTTCAACGAATAAATCCCAAAATTCGGCACACAAAATCGGCGATAACAGAAATAACACCCAGCACGATCAAGCCAATAAAGTGAGTTCGATAGAGGTTGAAGAGAGCATCACAAAGAAATGTAAACAACCAACCGGAGGTAGATAAATCCACCCGAAATAATACAGAAAATGGAAATGTATCTCAAGAACAGCCTTGGGAGGTGCAGCGCCAAAGGAAAAGGGCCACACTGAAATCCAACATAATACATGGAACAAATGATGAGATAACAGAAATAAAATCTGCAATGCGTTATAAACACCTCCATGTATACCTATAAGTAGGATCCCCAGTTGAATGAAAAAGATATTACCATATATCTTTCAAATAAAATTTTTAATCAAGTTATGTTGAAAAAGCTGCAGTCAAAGCATCCGGAGGAGTATTCGTCATTTAAGGTATCTGTTCCATTTGACGATTTCCAAAATATGAAAAACCCAGATATTTGGCCACGTCACGCTTGCATTAATTATTTTTTATTAAGATAAGAGAAAGTAAAAACTCCGAGATTGGCAGGGGAGCAGATAAATATATACCAAAACCGAGTACAAACATAACAACAACGGAAAAACAACCAAATAAAATAAGTATTATCAATCAGAATTCAGAATCTATTGGAAACTCTATTAATATTATAGAACGATTGTTGGAGGAAAATCCTGATTGTAAATACTTAACACTGAAAGAGCATTGGAAAAGTGAATCACAATTAAATTTAATAAACCTAAAAAAAATCAAGTTGGCACCAAATTTCTCCAGAGAAGAAGGTGAATACCGAGGAGTAGCGATCTAGTGTGAAGAGAATATAAACTTTAAAATACGAAAAGACGTAAACAGTATGGCGGAAAAATACCTTTTTGAGTGTTCGGCAATTGAAACCGAAGTTGAGAATCACGTTTTCGTAATTATCGTCATTTATAGAACTCAATTATCGAATAATAAACTATTCTTAGATCATCTCCATAGATTGTTGTTAAAATTGAGTACAGAATCAAGCAGTATATTATTGCGGGTGATTTTAACATCGATATTCTTAAAAATACACCGCTTTGTAAACAATTTGAATCTGTGCTGGAATCTTTTAATGGAGAGATTACATTTAAAGAAATTAGTCAACCAAATGCGGATACATGCATAGACAATATTGTGATTAATACCAAATTGAATTACAATGTAAAAACGTTCCAGTATCATATATCTGACCATTGTGCACCAAAATTAAAATTGTATATAAATGTAAACAAGAAGAAATCAAAAGTTAAATATGTCAGATTCTTTAACCAGAATAATATGAGTCAGTTCTTAGATTATTTGAATAAGGAAAACTAGGAAGAAATTTTTGAAATTGAAAGCGAAGACGTAAACAGACAATTTGATTTATTTATGAGAGCATAAATTCGATTATTTTAACAAATCTTTCCCAAGAACAAAAATTAATACTGGGTATAGGAAACGGCGTATATTCTCAAATCCTCTACTAAAAAGAATAGAAGAAGAACTGGAAATAGTACAAATTATGTCACACTACAAATCCAATTATTAAAGTATTTTCAACAATCTCGGCAGATACTATATATCTAAACTAAGAAAGGAAAAATTGAATTTTATAAAAAACAACTTATAGAAGCAGAAAATACGCAAAAAAAACAACTTGAAATATTTCTATAATATTTTCTAAAATATATATATTTGGATAAGGAGATATCCAATCTTTATTGAATTAAGTATAATAATCAAATGTTTGAAAAATAAAAGAAGCTCAGGTTATGACGAAGTTCCAGTTATGGTGATAAAATCGGCGTGTGACTGACTATGTAATAAAACCTCTTTCAATTTTAGTATCTAAAAACATCCGTTATAACCCCAGTGTATAAGAACGTTGATAAGCATAACATTGACAATTATAGACCAATTAGTCTCTTATCAAATTTTTCTAAAATATTTGAAAAAAATATGGTGAGCAGAATTTCAATTTTTTTACAGAAATATAATTGTATAAGTAAAAGGCAGCACGGCTCCACTAATGGGAAATGTAATGACACGGCATGTTTTTATTTAACAAAGAATAACCTTCTTGAAAATTTAGAAAAACAGATAATTACATGTGGTATCTTATTGGATCTTTCTAAAGCCTACGATCTAGTTGATCATACCCTACTGCTACGAAAGATGGAAAAATACGGTATACGAGGAGTGGCTCTCAAATTCATTAATTCATTTTTGATAGATCGAAGGCAGATCAGGAAACTAGAGACGTGGAAGGTACTACATTTTCTCTGCCCAAAACGATGAATGTGGGTATCCCACAGGGCAGCATGAGGACAGGGTTAGGACGGAGTACGAATAAAACAATCCGTAAGATCTTTAGATATCCACATTGATGAGACCTTGGGATGGTCAACTCATATAAGTCATCTAACAACAAAACTGAACAGAGCAGTGTTTGCGATTCGTACTCTAAAACCGTATTTAAGTTCGCAAATTCTAAGATTGGTCTATTTCGCAAATTTCCATAGTCATCTGCGTTTTGGGATAGCATTTTGGGGAAATGGAGCTCAGACCAAAAGGATATTTACAATACAAAAAAAACGTTACGTATTCTGAGCAATCTAAACTATAGAGACTCCTGTAGGGGGAAGTTTAAAGAAGCTAAGATCCTAACAAATAAAGTTTTGTTTAAAGAACACGAGAAATAGAACGAAAGAGAGACCAGACATATGAATGACCTGTACGACTTACCTCACCACAAACTGTCGTTGACAGAAAAAAATCCGCCTTATAGTTTCATACGGTCATACAATAACCTTCCAAAAAATTTTAAGAAATTGCAAAATATAAATAAAGTGAAAAAAGAGTGCATGAATTCATAAATAATATCGAACCTTACAACATGGAGGAATATATTGCTGCGCTCAATATAAATCGCTGCTAATTATTGATTATTATTATGCAATTTATATTTATATTTTCATTATTTAATTAATATTTATATTTTAATTATATCTTAGTTAATTTATATTTATATTTTAATTATTTATTATTTAAATGTAATGCTTTTTTAATGCTTTTAATAGTTGTACATTAAAAAGTTTCGGTTGTACACGTTGTAAATGTTATAATCAATTTTGAAAGTTTTGTGATGTTTTACAAACTTTTAAATTAATTGTTCTTTCATTGTTTTCTTTGATTTATTTCATTTAGGCCTGCTTGTATCGGGTGCTTAAATAATGCAAATAAATTATTTTGAATTTGAATTTGATACTCCAATCAAACATGAACAGGTGCCGCGCAGCACACGATCTGCTAAATGCTGCGACATTAGAATTAAAAGTAGATTTCCTGGTCCTAAGTGAACCAAATAAAAACATCGTGAGCAATTCGGAATGGTTCACCGATGAGAAAAAAGACGCAGCTATGAAAATCATCAACAAAACAATGACTGGGGTAGTGGACCGAGCTTTGTAAGGGTGGTAAAGCAACAGTATAAGCTATACAGTTGCTACTTTTCACCAAATAACACACCCGTATAACTAACCTAACGTAACACCGTGCCTTGCCGCCCTCATTAGTAAAATTCGTCCTTCTCTACGCATAACATCTCGAGTGAAATCACCAACGGGAAAGTTCTCGACCACGTAACCCTTACTGATCACAAATACAATTACATACTCCATGGCGAGAAAGGCGTCATCAAGAAAATAGATGAGGAAAAATTCAATAAACAACTGACGGACGACATCAACTACAGAAGAACTGATACAGCAGAAGCACTCAATGAAAATCTGAAGAGGTCTGGCATTGTTTCAATGCCAAGGAAAAAATCTAAAAATCCACCAGCCAAACCTCTCAACTCCAGGTAGACAAAGCACAGGAGATAATAAACGCGCTCTGCCCGATCCATGATCAAGTATGTTGCATAATATTTGGAAACAACCGACAGTAACAGATACAGAAGAATTCTCAGAAACGGAAATGAGAAATGCTTGCAACCATATTCGTGTCGATAGAGCACCAGGACATAACGGATTACCCGCTGAGATAATAAAAAGGACAATCCAACTTAATCTGCAATACATTCTAAAAATTATGAACGATTGCTTCAGGACTGGAACCTTCCCCGATTTGTGGAAGAAAGCAACCTTATTGTTGTTAAAAAAGGGGACTATCAAACACAAAAGCCAGGCCAATTTTTACAGGCCAATATGCCTTCTAGATACGGGAATAATAGATAATGGGAAAACTATTAGAGCATGTCATACTGGGCCGAATAAAGAAGCAGTTATATACAGCCGGCAATGAACTCTACGAACGGCAATTCGGGTTTAGAGAAGGTAGATCAACTTGTGATGCAGTTATAGATATAGCAGAGCAGGCAAGAAACGGCACACGACGAACTCAGCGAATGTGTGTTTTTATACGGCTGGACGTTCGAAACGCATTCAATTCTGCATCTTGGCAACACGGGATACAAGGAGATATCTCAGTGACCGCAAAATCATCTATATTTCAAATGGAGAGCACAGTGTTAACAGTGGTGTCCCACATGGATCTGTACTAGAGCCCACACTCTGGAACATCGTCTATGAAGGGGTGCTTAAACTGGCTCAAGCGAAAGGTGTAACAACGATATGTTTTGCGGACGATCTGGCGCTTGTCATTACAACGAAATCTGAACAGACATTAATGGATAAATTGAACGCAGCCATAAATCGCATAAACAACTAGATGGACAACAATGACGTGCCACTGGCACCGGGAAAAGACTAGAGAGGCAAGACTGAACAGACAAGACTAGACAGTCAAAACTAGAGAGACAAACCTAGAGAGACAAGACTGGACAGGCAAGACTAGACAAACAAGACTAGATAGAGAAGACTAGATAGACAAGACTGGATAGAGAAAACTAGATAGACAAGACTTGACATACAAGACTAGACAGAGAAGACTAGACAGAGAACACTAAGCAGATAATACTAGACAGACAATAATGAGGTCCGATGCTACAAGAGAAAAAACAATAAATTGATCGCTTGCAAAGTGTGAAATGACCCAAAATATAAGCTATTACAAAAATACTAGACAGACAATACTAGACAGACAAGACTAGACAGACAAGACTAAACAGACAAGACTAGAGAGACAAGACTAGACAGAAAACACTAGACAGACAACACAAGACAGACAAAACTAGACAGTCAAGAGTAGACAGACAGTACTAGACAGAAATAACTAACCAGACAAAACTAGACAGATAGGGCCAGACAGACAAGAAAAGACTATTAATAGACTCATATTATACAACAACCCGACATTAGTCTGTCATGTTCTACATAAACAAAAATAGTCTTGAGAATTCACATGATTCCTGTTTCCTGTTTCCTGTTATTGTAACCTTCTATAGACTGGGTAGTGTTTGGTTCTTTTAAAAAATAGGAAATTATTACAGCTGATTGTTAAATAAATCTTAATATAAATAACATGCTTATAAAATATATCAATTGTAAGTCACACATAAGAATTGTAAGTCGCTTCGTGTTCTGCCGTCGATATCTGCCGGTTCAACTGTATAACACACACTAAATAAAAACAATTATCACGCTACACTCTACATTTATTTTGGAAATCCTTATTTGGAGAGAATATTGAGCGCGGATGAGATTTGTTTGTGTATTAATAACAATAAATTAAAAGAAAGTCAATTTTCTGTTTACAGTTTTTCTTATGTCCCGTTTTAATTGTTTTGTGAATCTTAAACGAAGTTTTGTGGACGAAAACGTCGAATTGCTTTTGCATAATGTTTTTTTTTGGTGTGAATTGTATGACAAATCTGTAATTTCTCTTTCGAAGAAATTATTAAGTTTTTTAAAAAACGTTTTCGTGTTACACGAAGTAGCTTCTTCTCTAACCTACCTCTCTAGACTTTTCTAGACTAACATTGTAGAAGTTTTAATAAATGAAACATTTCAAATAAATATAATTTGTGATCAATCTTACCTGCTTCTTCTTGGTCTAGCTACTATGATGAACTCTTCCGATTGTTTGTTGAGATAATTCATCACATCTGACAATGTGAATAAGAAATTGATAATTTTTGTTTGGCAAAAGAAGCGCATAACTGACGTAATTGGCATTTTACGCATAACTGACTTAATCGCCGAATTGCCATTTTATTTTATGCGGCACTCATTTTTTAATTAGACCCGAACAACCACTTTTGTACAATCAATATTGAGTTAATCTACCAACTCTCGGGTTGTTTTTAATTTTAATCACTTTTGTCTATAGTTGTCTCGTCAAGGTTTTCTTTTCCATCAAGACATATTTTGACCCAGTGATGTGTTGTACCTCCACTAATTGAAGAGCCAATTAACCAAACACAAATTTAGTGTGGTTAAAACATAGTGAATTTCAATTCGGTATAAACACAAATTTGTTAATTGGAACTGTGCCCATTACTTTACGTCCCATTTATAGACAATAAAATCAGTCAGAATTTCCTTTTTGCTTGTCTAATTTAATATGTTACAGCCAATAAAACCAAAGAATGAAAACAATAGACATAAACTGATCAACCAACCTAATATTTAGCAAACATCTTTCCGCTGTCTGATTTCCTATTATATTAATCCTCTTGCTGTAGGATATAATTTTTTACAAAAGACTAATCCTTGTACACTTAACGACTAACTGGATGAGTAACCACAAACGCTCTAATTACAACAAATCTGTAATCACAGCAACAAACAAAACGAGAATTAAACTGAAGGAATTAAAGATATATTATTTCGTTAAAATCAAGGATAATGGAGTAATTACTGTATAGAATAAGAGAATTTAAAATATTAGCAAAGTATTAATTACATGTAAATTAGTAATAAATAAATGTAATTAGTCGTAAACTGAGGGCATGTTATTCGCAGTTGTTCTACATAATCAAGCCATACATCGCGGATTTAATTAAACGTAATTACACTAAAGGTTAATTTTGCGAACGTTCTAGATTATAACGGTGATTGAAATGTCAATTTTATTTGAGTTATTGCAACCGGCTGGGAAGACGTTGACAAACATTGTCGCATCCTATTGATTTCCACGTCTGTGAGCCATTCCCGGACAGACGCTTCTAATCTAATTATTATGTGTCTCACACTCACTCGCCTTGGCAACTAACTGAATGAAACCCCTGAAATTTATGAGGGTGAAGACAAAACTACTATAAGGCGAGAATCCTCATCTTATCCTTTGATATTCTATAGGAATTGCAAATTATGTTCTAAGTAATTTAATTTCCCCAACAGAAATTCATTATACATTAAGTCTTAAATAACTAACTTAGCAGTATAGATAATGTAAGCAGTATAATAATAGTGTAAATAAGATTAAGAGGAGAATACGCCGATTCACGTTTTTGAAACTGTTTGGTCTAAATTAGTTTAATTAGAATTCATCTAAGAGGACAAAGACTATAAGAGGTCATCTAAGAGGACCAATTTGGTAAAGATTGAATAAATGACTAGATTAGCTCGTCGGCCTCATAGTCTACAGAGTTAGAGCGTTAACTACAAAGTTGGAGGTCTCGGGACCGATCCCGGGAGCGAGTGTGGGCCGCATTTGTACCAGAAGATAAATGTGTAATTAATTAACGCCAATTTAAATAACACCTAGGTTTCTGGGCCTATGAAATGAAAAATGTGGGCAAAGTACAATAGGCCACTTAGCCGTAGGGCTTGAAGGGTAGTTAATTCACATTGGACATAAAAAAATAGATCAACCAATAAAATTTCAAAACAAATTAAATCCTAGATAGGGATGCAGGATTAGGTAATTACATTATTAGATTATTAAGTATGCTGGAAACTAAATTTTCGAAAAAAAATTATTAGACACACGTAGGTCGTAGGACGATATTTAATAAAACTAGACAAAATATTTGTTTCAAACAAGAGTATAAAGTAAATATTAGCAAAATGTATATAATACCCAATATATCGTAGAATGAGTAAACTACACCAATAAGACCTAAAAGACTAGCAGAAAGACTAGTAGAAAGATTAGCAGAATCAAAACAAGATTAAACTTTTTCTTTGTTGAACAAAAATATGCCGCACAACGACTATTGATAATCTATCATTTATCATTTAATTGTACTATTAACTTGATAAAACTAGACAAAGGTGAAACATAATATTTAAATAGAAAAGCATGTATGTGTTCTCTAAAAATATACGTGAAATAGTCCAAAACATGTAGATTACAGTTAAGTACATGAAGATTACAGTGTTAAATGTAACTGTAAAATCATTAAATTGAACGTGTGAGACGAGATTTAAGTGTTTATTTCATGGTAGAAAGTTCAGAGTAGTTTTTTTGGAACAGGTATTATTCAAATGGTCTAAAGTCTAATGTAATGCTTTTTATGCATATTAACAAAATGTCTCTATAGATTATATGTAATATTTGGATGTAACAAAGTAATATAGATAATAAGAAAACAAAGAATTTAATCGAGTTTCGAGAAATACTTTCTGTCACAATCTAATTTTAAAATTGTTTTGAAAGAAGAGGTCCAAATCTGCAAAAATTTAATTTTAAATTTGATTATATTGTTTCAATTTTTAGGATATATATGTCGCACGAAAATGATAAAAATAGAGATTTGTTCAAATCCCTAAGGAAGTGATCAATTCACGAAAGATGTTAATGATGAAAATTCTGTAGGTGATTTCCCTAAAGAAAGTTAGTGATTTGATAAAATCCCTGAATTGTTTTTTTTTAACCGCGGACAGGCCAACAAAGACCACTCAAATATCATTTATTTGTTTTAGTGAAAAGATAAACCTAAAAGACACCATGCCAAATCGAATGGCGCTAGTCCGGTGCTGATCTGATTGGCGGAGGAGCTTCGGAGGAGTTTAGAATCCTCGCAAATCGTGTAGAAAATAATCGCGTTTTGCAGATTTTTCACGATGAAATTGATATGGAGCGGGAAACCAATCTTATAATTCCAACTGTGGTACAATCAATTTGGTATAAATTATTTTTTATATCTAATACATCTCTACAATGTTAGTTCCATCTAATAGAACTCTATATCTACCTTAGGTTAGATTTATACATACACCAAAACTGGGATCCACTAATACGTTTTTAAATTTCTTCAACCTTCTTTCATTTTTTCAGCTGATATTTTCATATGTTTTGTGCCATTTCCCTTTGATCTCTAATGCTTTCTTCTTTTTGGGATAAATAGCATAGAATTTTCGATCCATATCGTTCTTCTACTGTATTCCTACATATTGTGTACACCGGATTTTTACAAATGTTACATGAATAGGCTCCAGTAAGTTCCAATGCAACACAACACAAACAACACAACATGCTTTATTGTCGCTGACAGCTGCTTCTCCTTCAGTAAAGTTGTTAACTGGTTCCAGTTGTCTTGTTGTCGATATAGAAATTGATTCAGTTTCAGGTAGAGCCTTTAAATTTAAAGCATTTTTCGTGAGTAAATCAGCAGGAAGATTGTGTGACGTTGAAGTGTTATTGTTCGTTGATTTAAGTATTGATAGGTCATTAGAAGTTGAAGTTATAATCAAATAATTCAGATGCTGGTAGATCTTTTGAAGTTGAAGTGTCGTTGTTGTTCTTTAAAGAAGCTGCTTGTAAGTCTTCTGGTGTTAAAATAATGTCATGGTCCTACGACCATATATTTCGAACGTTTCCCAAACTTGATTGGAGTCCTGTTATTTTGTTCTGTTCCAAATAAAGCTTTGTAAGGGGATCGTTTAATGGTTCGAAGAAAACAGGAATACTTTTGAAATTGAACAAAGTAACAACCTATAGGCCAATTCTTAGTATCATTGTAAATTAGCCAAGCACATGGTTTCAATATCTTGATTTGATCGCTCAACAGATTCTTGACTATGTGGATGTCTAGGCCCACCTATTACAATTTTGCACGTTGGCCATAGACTTGTTAACAGCGATTATGACAGCGGCCAGGTTGTCCTCAGACAACCTACTTCCAGAAATATTGTTAATAGCTCAATTGTTACTTCGCCAACTTTTTTTAAAGTCGACTTTCGAAGAAAGCTGAATTTCGTTGCGTGGTCCTGATAGTTTAATAACTATTTGTAATTTCTATCTGGAGTCGACTGTAAGTCAACTAAATCGGCTTGTCCACGGTGATTGAAGTCGCTAGATACACTTGGCTAAACAATGATTCATTTTCTTGGATTTTTTTTACACTGATATACCGTACACCGCTTTAAAAATTCCAGTACAACTGAAGTAGATTAGGTTAGATTAGATATTAGAAGCTAGTTGACTCCGGGTTTCCCGAAGTATGTGGTAAAAATTTTCCGTTAGTATTATTTTCGCAACTGGATCGGAGTCAGACTTTCTCTTCAAAATCAAAGATTTTTTAGTACCTGCTCCTCACATAACATTGTATTTTTCCATAATAGTACAGTTTATTTATCCGTTGTAGTTTAAGTAGTGGTCCTAATTTAAATTCAAGTTTAACGGCTAGCTTCTTCTATACTTTCGCGAGTCCACAAACGTTTTTGTGCGCGCTAGTTTAAAAACGGCCTCATAGTTCCATTAAAGTGTTCTTCAGATACAAATTCGGCCAGAGTTTGTTTTTTTCTATACCTATGTAAAGGAGAGTGATAACAAGCGAAACATATAGCTGTGCGCGTTCTTACTTGCCTTATTTCATCTTTTCAAACTCACTTACTCTCTTTAGGGAAATCACCAACAGAATTTTTATTTTAACATCTTACTTGAATTGATTATCTCCCTTAGCGATTTTATCAAATCTCTATTTTTATAATCTCCCTGCGACATATACACATCTTGGGATATTAAGACGGAATCTCTAATAATCCATAAATCTGTTTCAAGTTTTTCTCAAACCTATAAATTACAGTCAACCTGAATTTTGTGCCTGCCCAATTTGAAAGAAAAAACATAAAATAAGAAGGTTTTAACTTTTTTTCATGATTTGTTATTAGTAACATGACAGAAAGAAATTAATAGAAATATAATTTGTTTCTTGTAGAAAATTTGAATCTCTATAAGTTTCATTTGAAACAAATTCGAAAATATTAAGTTTCCGAGTTATTTTCGCATTTTTTGAGACAAGTTCCATTTGAATCATTTTTCGAAATTTCACATAGTTTCCCAGTTATTTTCAAATTATTGAGTACACACGACATGAAAAATGTAAAGAACCAAACCAAAATTTGGCTTTGTTTCAAAGTTAATTATTACCAACTTCATAGACATAAAATCACTAAATAACAAGGTTTCATATAGAAAAGTTTAACTCTTCAAGTTTAATTCGAAAGATTTTCCAAAATTTCGCATCCCCTTCCCCTTTGTGTCCGAATACATAAAACTAATTTCCTGTTTCTACGAAAACTATAATATCTATTATAAAGCTACGCGCACACGGTATGAAAAATTAGCGTATAGTCCTGCTATTATTTGACTATAGCTGTGTCACAGCTTCGTATAGTTCCAAGCTTCATATAATTCAACTATATTCGTATAGTTGAATTATACAAAGTGGTAGTCACACAGCTATAACCAAACTATAGCAGGACGACTATACCCTAGTTTTCTATACCGTGTGTATCTTAAGTAGATTTATTTGCGTACGTAATTTACAAGAATAATTTGGTGTAACGAGTCCAAATTTAAGAAATGTCTAATTTTTATCAAATGTAGTTTTTGCTAGTTATCTAGTAATTCATATTCAAATTTAAATATCCATAATAAATGTTCTTGGTATTGAAATAGCATAAAATACCTATAAAGCAACAATTAACTACTTAATTAATCTGGGGCCACGGCAGTGCCGCCGCCAAGTCGAGCACAGCCGTACTATCTTTTTCTCGAAGCGACTCACGGCACTTTTGACCCCCTCCCTGTAACTTCATTGTGTATAAAGCAAGAAGTTTGAATTTTTAGATATCAAGAGGACATACTATAACTGGCTACCATGGAATCCTTTGTTTCGTGGCGGCTTGAGCGGCTTGCTCGTCTTCCGCCGTCTTTGTCTTGTTTTTCGGTTTGTGTTTTTTGTTTGTCTTTTGTTGTGGTCTTTTGTTGTTTGTCTTTTGTTGTTGTCTGTTGTTGTTGTCTGTTGTTGTTGTCTTTTGTTGTTGTCTTTGGTTTCGGTTCTGCCTTGGCGAGTACAATAAAACGGTTCTTTTCAGTTCCTTTTTTTTCTCCCTTGGTTTCCTCGTTTCTTCTGCTGTGGCCTCTTGTCCTCGTCTGGGTTGGTCCTGCTGTGGTGCTGTGGTCCTTTGGTTTCTTCTGTGTTGTCTCGTTTACTGTGCTGTCGGTATGGTCCTTTTGTTTCGCCGGGGTTGCTCTGGGTGCCCTGTAGGTAGAGAACAGTGTTATTTATTGTCTAAATGTGATTTGTTGCAGTTTTGGGAATTTCCATTTGATGTTTGTTCTGTAGTTTGCGGTTTCTTGGATTGTGGTGTTGTCATGTTGTCGCATGTTGTCAAATGTTTTTTGTGTAAGTTTTGCTATGTGTTCTGTGTCTCCATTTCGAGGTCTTTATGTATTTGCTCGTTGGTTATGTACCATTGCGAGTCTGTGATTTGTATCAGTATTTTGTTTTGTATGATTTGTAGTTTGTATTTTACGTGCTTGCTAGCTTGCATCCAGCACGTCGGCGAATATGTCATTACTGGTCGTATTACTGTCTTGTACAGTTTCAGCTTATTTCCGATGTTTAGTTTGCCTTTCCTGTTGATGAGGGGATAAAGATAGCCTTTAATTTGTTTTGTTTTTTTCGCAGTGTAATCCACATGCCCTTCGAAGGTTAGTCTTTTGTCCAGTATAATACCTAGATATTTTACCTGATTTTCCCATTTTATAATTGTGTCATTAATCTTGAGGCGTTTTGTTGGGATGTGTTTGAATTTTGTTCTTGTGAACATGATGGCTTGCGTTTTCTCAGCGTTAAGTTGAATTTTCCACGTGTTACACCAGCGATCTATCTCATCTAGGTGGTTTTGTAATCTCTCGGTGATGGTGTTCGCCAATGTTCCTCTCATGATTATAGCAGTGTCATCTGCGTATAGTGCAATTTTTGTGTTTTCCATTCTGGGTATGTCAGCGGTGTAAATGTTGTAGAGCAAGGGCCCCAGTACAGACCCCTGGGGGCACCCGCTCTCGCTGGACGAGTCGTCGACATCGTGTCTTTTAATTTCACCTTTAACGTTCTGTTGCCGAGGTACGAAGCTAGTAGCTTTATCATCCCCATTGGGATTTTGAATTTTTTCATTTTATATATTAAGCCTTCGTGCCACATCTTGTCGAAGGCCTTTGAGACGTCTAGGAGTACCGCTCCCATGGCGTATCCTCTGTTGAAAGTGTCAATTATCGCTTCGGTTATTCTGGTTGTCTGGTACGTTGTGGAATGTTCTTGTCTGAATCCGTACTGTTCTTCGGGGATTATTTGGTTCTCGTCAACTATGTCTGTCAGTGGTTTGTGTATTATTTTCTGCGTTATTTTTCCAAGTCCTGTTAGTAGGCTTTTTTAGTTTGTATACTAGTTTGTTGGGTTTGGAAATCAGTATTGCTGTGGCGTGTTTCCATTGGGTCGGAAACGTTCTGAGTTTGAGCGATGCGTTCACTATTTGGTTACTTCTGTCTATAGCGGGCGGCGTTAGGTTCTTGATGGTCACATTGTTTATATTGTCACAACCGGGTGCAAACTTGTTTTTAAGGTTTTTTATTATTTCGGTTATTTCCTCTGGCGTTGATTCTCTTATTTCGCAGTTTTCTTCGCTGTTTAGAATCCTTACCGTTTCGTAGATACCTTGAGAGTGGTGTATTGCGTTTGTGATATTTGGTGTGAATTGTTCTTCGAGGGCGTTTGCTAAAGTCTCTGTCTTGTCAATGTCAGAGGTTGCTGTGCTGCCGTCGTTCTTTTTGATAGGTGGTATCGTGTTGCGGTTATGTTGTTTTAGGGTCTTGGCTAAATACGACGGTTCGTCTCTGGTGTCGTTTATTCGGTCTAGTCTCTTTTCCCAGACTGTGTTGTGTTGTTCTTTTAGTGCCAGTTTTACTTGTTTTGTCAGTCTGTTCAGGACCGTTTTGTCTGTCGGTGCTAATGTACGTTGGTACGTCTTGTTTGCTTTCCGTTTTACGCGTATTAGGCTCATTATTTCCTGTGGGAGTGTGGCTGTTCTGTTGATGTTTAGTTTTCTTGTGACGGTTTGCAGCGCCACCTTTATTTTGTTCTCAAATACTTGCGCCGCCTGTTCTAGACTTAATGGGTCTGTGATGTCTGTGCAGGTAATGGAATAACTGGCTATATTGCCTATATACATAATATACCTTATAGTTTACATCAGTGGTTCTTAACCTATGGGTCGCGACCCGAAATTGGGTCACGAGTCATATTTCTTGGGTCGAACTAGGAGGTAAACCAATGAAGTTTTTTTCCCTAATTTTATGAGAAAAAATAAGTATATGAATCATATAACTACCCTTTATTATTTATTAGGTTATTTATAAAATTTTCCTTTGATCAAAAAATAGCTTTATTTATCTTTCACTTGAATATGACCTTCAACAGTCGAAACTCGAGTCGTGTGAAGTGTGTAGATTTATATAACTTCACAAGTTATCTTTAAAAATTATCTAGTCAAAAATTAGCAAAAAAGACTAACTAGACATGGACACTTTTAACTGTTGAGATTTTGATCTAAAAGACTTTTTCTAAAAGATCATTTTTGGTCCATGTTAGAAGGTTATAATTAGTTACGTATATTGGCTTGGACTATTTTGTTCCATAAATGTAGCAGACGTTAAACCGACTTGGGGCAGATTATCTCATTTTTTTCCAATTTTTGACTTGATCACTTTTGGCAGTACAGTACACACGATATGCGACTTAAAATGGTTATTATTGTAAAATTGAAGTTTTGTTTGAAATGGCTTTCGTTTGATTTTTTGGGTCGCGCTATACGCATATTCCCCAAAATTGGGTCGCGGCTTAAAAAGGTTAAGAACCACTGGTTTACATTACTAAATTTTACATTATTATTATATTTGATATTATATTTAATTATTTTATATAATTATTATATATATTTATATTTTATTATATTTATTATTATTATTATATTTAATTTTTTTACATTATAAAAACTTATAGTTTTATAGTATTAACCTTATAGTTTACGAATTATCGCGAGTCAAAGTTCTTAATTCTGTAATTGACACACTCACTGATCATCGATATTCTAAGGTACTTCTAGAAATCTTGCAAACTCCAAATTTTGAATTTTAGTTAGCGTTTAGCCTATAAAGGAAGGAAAAAATGAAAAAGCAGGAAATTTTATTATCCATTAATTGAAAAATAATGGTTATTAAAAAATACATTCAACTAACGCTTCGCGCTTGTACGTATGTACATATGGTTGCTACGGGAAGGGGCAGCGCAGACAAGATATTACCCGAGAAAAAAGGAGGATGACCTACAAAAAGAAATGAGATCTCACCAAAAACATAAAATGTAAAATGTAAAAAAGCCATGTATCGTTGCGCTGTTCTTTTGCCAATAAAGTTGTGAGATCTCATGTAAGACCAAGTCAACAAATTTGTTATAAATTAGTATCTAATCAATTACCTATCAACATTTATAGTGACTGTATCTATATTACACACCTTTATTGCCATAATAATTATAAAGACTTTTTCCAAAACAACGTAATTATAGAAGAATAATCTACTATTTCGATTACTAAGTAAATCTAAACAGTAATAATAATAATATGATTATTTCACTAAATACGCATCTAGAAGGATCAAATACAAAACAGTTTTGCTTAGGTAACAGGTGATTATAAAAAATAGAGTATCGTTGGTACCTGTACAAACATTGTATCACAGGCACCAATAAACCTAAGAATAAAGTATTGTAATTAGTAGAATGTGCAATTTCCAAGTAATTATAATTATCATAGAAATAAAGGTGTTTAATATTGATACGGTCACTATAAATGTTAATAGGTAATTGGAATAATTTTTTTTTTGGAGTGATTATTTTCAAAATGGTATCACTTTTAAATTGTTTATTTTTTTGAACTTTTTTTATTTATTTTTGAATTATTTATAATAAGGTTTTAAAATACATAAAAAAATCTATATATTTTTTTATTCAACAACGGTATTGATTAGATAATAAATTATAACAAAGTTGTTGACTAGTTGCTTTCATATACACTAACTAAAATAACTGACTTGGTCTTACATGAGATCTTGCAACTTGTTTTAGCGAAAGAACTCCGCTAGGAGACTTGGCATTTTTACATTTTATCTTTTTGATGAGATTATCAATTTAAAAGACTACTTCTTATATATAATTCAGTATAATTCAAAATAATGAAATACAAACTTATATTTTATATAATATAGATTCGAGTTTGCTGATCGACTCGCAGTGGTCAAGTAAAGCAGGAGTTGCAAAATACAATTCTATCTAAAATACCATCGAATGGCTTTCCTATTCCAGTTTCTCCTATATAATCTCACAACAAATTGCACGATAAGCATGGATTTAGAGACGTGTTATGTACACCTTTGTTTTTCCAAAGCCATTCAAATCTAGATTCATAAATACATTCTGTACAATATAAGACGATATATACAAATCAAACCTTTTTTCACAGATTATCTTACAAAACAAACAAAAGGAAACTTTGGTACAAGAAGAACATGTAAATCTATTCCCATTTATAATATTTTGTTTGTCTAGTCCAGAGGTTTTTCAGAGGAAACTGGTTTTAAGTAAAGAGCAATTTTCTTTAAACAAATTTAACAAAGCCGTATAGATGATAGTATTAAATAGCACTGTAGATAATTTCGATTGACAAATGTTATATAATGAATGATATTTAATTACGTTCTAATTGCTTACGTCTTGTCACCCGCAAAATTGCTACGATGTCACATTCTCTATCATTTTAAGTGTTCTATCATTAATTTTCCTTAAAGGTAGGTAATATAATTTGCAGAATCTTCACTTTAATAAATTAAATTTGAAATTTTTATTTTGTTATAATAAAGTTAAAACAAATATATTTTGGATGGGCTGAAGAGTCTCGGGTTGCCGACCCCTGACTAGACCTAAGACTAGACTAACTTTTATCTGGTTTTTAACACTTTGTCCCGCGTCCCGCGACGTTTCTAAAATCTCACGCTTTCTGTAACATTAATATTTTAAATGTGTCATCGACTAAACATTTTTTTTACAGTCCCGCTTTTTGGATTTCAACTTATTTTTTTTATTTATTTTTTGCTTCAGTCCCGCTTTTTCGAAAGATTAACCTTTCGACTTAAAAATCTATCGCCATTTACAAAATTTTGTCTGTCTAGCCTTATTTGTCTAGTTTTGTCTGTCTTTTTTCTTTGTTATGGGGCGCAGCAACCACCGTAAAGTGGCACTTGACAAGTGAACTTCCCCAGAATCGCATAACCGCTGCTCGCATAACCTTGAGATGTAGTTGATTTTATGCCGCTGTTACATCCTCCTTCCACCTTCGGTAATTGGGCTTCAAGTACCAACAATTTTTTTCGGCTTGAAGACTTTTTGCCACTCGTCCTTTTCTTCCATGGACATGATATCTGTTATCATATTGGTCGTTGCAGCCCAGGCTTCTTCATTTGTAATCATTAGATCGATTAGGCTTGATTGGTCTATAGTTTTGTCTATCTAGTCTTGTTTGACTTGTCGTGTATGTCTATCTTTGTCTGTTCACTTTAATCTGTCCAGTTGTCTGTCCAGCTTTTTATCAATTTTTGCAAGTTTTGTCTCTTCGGTTTCCTGTTTGCAATAAAATCATTGACACATTAATGCAAACGTTGCGTAATAACTGCAAGCATATTTCACGCGATAAGCCAATATACACAATATTTTCTTTGCATGAATCTATTAGAAACGTAGATTAGGTGGATACATTTCTTGTGCGGCATAACAAACTGAAGTAATTGTTACAGCGAGCGATTAATAAACATCGCCGTTGCGTAACGAAGGGCACAGTGTAAGATAAACGATCGCGGTAATAGTGAAAGTTTCCTGAAATATCGGCTCGGCTCGCGTATCGCACCGAGATCGGCACGAGGAAATCATATTTGTTGTAAACAATGCCGTAAAGATGGAATTTATTATTATTTCGGATTTATGCACGATTCGAGGGAAATAAGAAAATTTGTTTTTGGAAAAAAAATCTCGGTTGAAGACTTTTTTTATTTAATTGTTTGTAACCCAGGAAGATGCGCGTGATCCTTGGGACAACTTCTGTGCAGTTACTTTCACGTAGAATTTTATTATGGACACTAATCTATACACAATTGCCTGTTATTATTTTAAAACACGAATCTGTAATTACGGATTTTTAATATTAAATTGTCGTTTTTTAATTTCTTTTTTTCTGTTCAGAATCGAAAGGAAGATTATTTTGTCTTTTTTTAGATCTTCTACAATGTTTCATAATATATTGCATAAGAGAACTTTTTAAAACTAGTTTAATTTAACAGTAATACAGTAAAAGTAATGTTACAGACAAAAGTCCTCCCCAAAGTTCTCAAATTTACAGACATTTGTTTTTTTTTTCAACGAAAATTATTTTTAATTATTTAGAATTTAGGGCATCTAGTTTAATTTTCAAACAAAAAATAACATACACACTTGTGACCTAATTGTCAAGTCACTTTACTTTTCGTAAGCATAAAATTACTTTTATGTGTAGGCAGTAACAATAATCACATGTATGTTGACCTAAAAATTTTGGGAACTGATGCTCTAAATAAATTAAATTATCCACCCGCGTTTTATTTTTTAAATTTAATTTTTCTATGTAATCATGTATTAAATATTGCAAAATTTTCAGACGTTTAACATTATGTTAATTTGTCAATTAATTAAGAAATGATCAATAATTTTGACTGCGCGCAAATTCGTTTAATAATTGTGTAAATTTGCAAATAGCTTTCATTAATATAATCATTAATATAATAGCTTGTTAAATATTCATGAAATATCTTTTACCTGTTTGGCGAAAGCAACATTTCAGTTTAATTGAATCTGTAAATAGCACAAACAAAAAATCAGTACCAGATCATTACATTAATTATGATTAACCAATTATACTAAATTGACTATTTTTAAAATTATTTATTCTCATCTTTCAAACCTTAAAAACATGTTTATTTATATTCAACAAATCATAGTGAATTAGAGTCATATTATACTATACCAGGGGTCTCCAAACTTTCCAGCCTTAGGGCCATACTGATTACTCCAGTAAGTTCCGATTGCCAAAACCATATTATCATTGTTGCCGGTGGTAAAAAGTGAAATAGTCCACTGATGAAAAAAAAAGTCCGAAAAAGTACGCAACGTTTAAAAAAGGCAGCAAATGGGACTAAAGTCCGCAAAACGGCAACACTGCATATTATTAATTTTCCTGTCATTATCTGTAATTTCTAGATTAGTCGTAGAGTACGAGCCATGAGGAGTAACGTGACACGATATCTGGTAGACACAAGCGGAAATAGGTAGTACCTTCTATCGCTAACAGATAGCGCTAATAGCACGTACAGAATAATCTCGTTGGTTCGAGAAAGTTCTGGTGTCTTCCACTCACTTCTAGATGGCAGTAATTGGAATATATAAGAAGGCTAGTGGCGCAACCACAAGTCAGTTCCTATGACACCGTTGTGAAATAAAATAGGGCGTACCTCCTTAAAACGTGTTTGTGCGTGTTTAAGTTTAAGACATCTTTGTAACAGTATTTTGATTTGAATTGTTGCTTTTGTGTGTGATTTAGTAGTATCGAAAAGAAGCGAAAAATAGATAGTGAATGCAGAAAATTCAAAGATCAGTGGAACATTCAGTATTCGTAATTGAGTCCAGTAACAAGGCGCTATGTTTAATTTGCTATGAAAGCATAGCCGTTCTCATGGAATATAACATTAAACGTCATTATGAAACAAAACATTTTCAAAATTACTCAAAATATACAGGAAGTTTGCGGACAGAAAAATTCGAAGCTATGAAGCGCGGATTGAAATCGCAGCAATCTTCATTTTCAAAACTGAACAAGAGGCTGCAACTCGTGCCAGCTTTCGTGTGGCTCTTGAAATTGCAAAACGTGGAAAACCATTCACCGATGGAGAAATGATCAAAGAATTCATAATTGCAGTAGCCAAAGAAATGTGCCCTGAAAAGGTAAATTTATTAAAAACTGTCAGTATGTCAGCAAACACTGTGGCTCGAAGGGTAGAAAACATCGCTGAAAATATATCCTCTCAACTGTTCGACAAAAATGGACATGTTGAGTGGTTTTCTTTGGCCTTGGATGAGTCAACGGATGTGTCAGATACTGCTCAGGTGTTGATTTATATTCGAGGAGTAGATAAAAGCTAAAAAAAGTAGTGCATGAAGAACTTCTTGATATGTATAGTATTCATGGCACAACTACTGGTACATATATTTTTAAAGGAGTTGAAATGGCCATTAATCAAAAGAACCTTCGATGGAAAAACTTGAAATGTATTACAACTGATGGAGGCAAAAACATGAGTGGGAAAGATAAAGGAGTGGTCGCTCTTGTGCCAAAGGCTGTAGAAAATGACGGTGGTTCAAAACCATTAGTCTTACATTTTATCATTCGTCAACAGTCTTTGTGCGGAAAATGTTTGGATATGTCTGAAGTTCTGAAACCAGTCATATCAACTGTTAATTTTATCAGATCTTTTGGGCTGAATCACCGACAATTCCGACAATTTATTGAAGAGATTGGAGAAAATGACCCAATGAAAATTCTTATCATACTGCCGTACGTTGGCTTAGTTGTGGGAAAGTCCTTCAGCGCTTTTTTGAACTTCGAGCAGTGATCGAAATTTTTTTGAATGAAAAGATCGCCCTCTTACTGAATTACAAAACAACGCATGACTGTGGAAGTTAGCATTCTATGTTGATTTGACAAAACATGTGAACGAACTGAATTTGAGATTGCAAGGAGAAAACCAGCATCTTCCTGATTTATACACTAATATCAAATCATTCCGGAAGAAATTGATACTGTTTCAATCACAACTACGAAGTACTTGTTTTTCACATTTTAAAACATGAGAAATATTCAGCCACACCACTGAGACTGAGTTTCCTATCGATTTTGCAATCGAAACTTTGAGTGCTTTGAAAATAAATTTTGATACTCGTTTCTCGGACTTTGATGCCATTGCGAATCAAATTAAGATTTTTCAGAATCCTTTCGATACTGACATTGAAACCCTAGCCCCGGAACTTCAAATGGAAATGATCTACAGTGCAGTGATATAATTAAGAACAAATATCAAAACTCATCTTTGTTGGAATTTTATAAGAGTCTTCCACTGACACAATTTGATAATTTGCTTAAATTTGCTCGTGGGCTGTTTTCTGTTTTTGGTACTACTTGTTTGTGTGAGAAGACCTTCTCCAAAATGAAGTACACAAAAAATATTTACAGATCTAAATTAACTAATGAGCATCTTAAATCTCTTTTAATAATTACAACAAAGTACAATAATAATTTACAATAAGTACAAGTAAAATTAGTCCACAACTACAAACTATTGTCAGTGGAAAATCTCAATTACATAAATCTCATTAGTATTTCATATGTCATTATCCTTGTTATAAGTTATGTTTTTATTTAAAATGTATAAAATGTTAGTTGGATTCATTTCAATAATTTGTTAGTTATTATATATTGAAGTTAAATTTTCTGCATATTATACAAGTCTTATTACAATTCTGTTTCTTTATCCAACTTATCACAAAAACAATAACAATAAGCCTACAACAATGTTATGAGTAGTTAGCCCATGACCATATCAATGTAGATGTCATATTAATAATTATTCAACATAAAATTAGAATACTTCAGTAAACTAAATTTAATTTGCTATAAAAAATATGTTCTCTAAAAGGAGTTTTCAAGTATGCTAGCTCTCCGCGGGCCGGACAAAATCTGTCCGCGGGCCGGATGTGGCCCTCGGGCCGTAGTTTGGAGACTCCTGTACTATACGATGACTTGGTTTTAACTAATGCTTCTAAATTAGTCCAATTCTCCTTTTTTATATAAAAATGTTTTTATTTTATTTTGATTTTGTTAAAGTCAAAATTTAAATTCGACGAGAAAAATTAACAGGTTTCCTAAAACTATAATAACTGGTTATAGTTATGAAACCGCAATGTCAAAGTCAAACAGAAATAATATTGCAAATTGCAAAAAAATGGACAAAATAAAGAAAAAGGATTCGATAATAAACATAATAATTTAATTCAAAGTTGTTTTTATTTTTTGTGTTTGTAAAACTAGGTTTTTTTGTGGAAGCCAAGCTGAGCATGAAACTAGTGTTACAAAACGAATAACCGCAATAAACATCAACGATTGTTGAAAAGGAACAAACAATTCTCTTCATAAACGTAAAATTAAAATTATTTAATTTTTGACATCGTTTATTTAATAAAAGAATCACTTTCTAATTAGGTGAACAAACTGTAATACTAATAATTTGCTAGGAATTTTTATGGAACCATAATTTAAATTTAATTAATTGTAGACTTGTTAATTACATATAACCAAAAATAAATAACATAAGTTAATAAATACACGGCCTAAATAATATTAATGATATTAAAAAATAAATACACAGTCTGGACGTGAAAACCGCCCTAATTGTTGCCTCCCCGACCAGGATTCGAACCCGGGTCTCCCGCATTGCAAGGTGGGTATGTTGTCTACCGAGGAGGAACTACACTACCGAGGAGGACAGTCAGACAAGACTAGACAGACAAAACTACACAGAGAGGACTACACAGACAAGACTAGACAGACAAGACTAGACAAACAAGACTAGACAGACAAGACTAGACAGACAGGACTAGACAGACAGGTCTAGACAGACAGGACTAGACAGACAAGACTAGACAGACAAGACTAGACAGACAAGAATAGACAGACAAAACTAGACAGACAGGACTAGACATACAAGACTTTTTTTTCAGTATTGGAGGGGGAAATGCTTTATGGACACCATAAGTGTCTGGTAGTGTGGGGTGTGGGAGTCTCCAGTAACCTGGCATACCCACTAAAAACCCATCCTTGCCTGCTACGACCGCCCGGTTCCGTTTTCCACATTATTCTCAGGTAGTCGCCGGCTGTTTCTTTGTTGTTCTTTCATGTCCTTTCTTTGTCTCCTGCTTTTTCATCTGTTTTTTGTTTGTTTCATGACTGTTTCCATGAAAGTTTTCGTTTCTTCCCAATTTTCTTTTCTATCTAACATTTTTTGGATAAGGTTTTCGCTATTTATTTCTCCTATTATTATTCTGAGCTCCGTTCTTTCTCTTTCGAAGCGTGGGCATTTATACAATGTATATAGCTCTGCTGTGTCTGCTTCTCTGTCGAACATGCAGGTGTATGTTTGTCTTTTATTGATTCTCTTCAGGTATGCCATGAAGCAGCCGTGTCCTGTGAAGAGTTGCGTCATGTAATATGTTATATTTCCGTGTTTTCTTGTGCTCCATGCTTGTAAGTTCCGTATAAGTGTTTTGGTCCATTGAGCTTTGTCTTAGAGACTATTCCAGCTAATTTGCCATGCTTCGAGGGTGTTTTCGCGCTCCTCTTGCATTATCATTGTTTTGTGCGCTTTTATTTCTTGTGGAATTTGTGTTTGTATCGCTGTGATTCGTTTTTCTATCTGCGATTTTTCCTTGATCAGGAGTTCTATTGGTATAACTCCCGCACATGCCGTTGCTGCTTCTGCCGATATCGTTCTGTATGCGCATATTACTCTTAAGAGGGTTCTTCTTTGGCACATTTTTAGCTTTTCTCTATATTATATTTTTTGTAGGCCTTTTTCCCATATAGTTGCCGCGTATAGTAGGATGGACTGCGTTGCCAGTGCCAGTACTCTTCTTTTGAAGTAGTTTGGACCACCAAGGTTTGGTGGTACTGCTGAAAGTGCTTTTGTAGCTGTGTCTATTGCGTATAGAATACGCAATAGACAAAGCGGACACAGCTACAAAAGCACTTTCAGCAGTACTACCAAACTTTGGTGGTCCACACTACTTCAAAGGAAGAATACTGGCACTGGCAACGCAGTGCATCCTACTATACGCGGCAACTATATGGGAAAAAGGCCTACAAAAAATAAAATATAGAGAAAAGCTAAAAATGTGCCAAAGAATAACCCTCTTAAGAATAATATGCGCATACAGAACGATATCTGCAGAAGCAGCAACGGCATGTGCGGGAGTTATACCAATAGAACTCCTGATCAAGGAAAGATCGCAGATAGAAAAACGAATCACAGCGATACAAACACAAGTTCCACAAGAAATAAAAGCGCACAAAACAATGATAATGCAAGAGGAGCGCGAAAACCACCCTCGAAGCATGGCAAATTAGCTGCAATAGTCTCCAAGACAAAGCTCAATGGACCAAAACACTTATACGGAACTTAAAAGCATGGAGCACAAGAAAACACGGAAATATAACATTTTACATGACGCAACTCTTCACAGGACACGGCTGCTTCATGGCATACCTGAAGAGAATCAATAAAAGACAAACAGACACCTGCATGTACGACAGAGAAACTGACACAGCAGAGCATACATTGTTTAAATGTCCACGCTTCGAAAGAGAAAGAACGGAGCTCAGAATAATAATAGGAGAAATAAATAGCGAAAACCTTGTCCAAAAAAATGTTAGATAGAAAAGAAAATTGGGAAGCAACGAAAACTTTCATGGAAAAAATAATGAAACAAAAAGAAACAGACGAAAAAGCAGGAGCCAAAGAAAGGACATGAAAGAACAACAAAGAAACAGCCGGCGACTACCTAAGAATAATGTGGAAAACGGAACCGGGCGGTCGTAGCAGACAAGGAGGGGTTTTTAGTGGGTATGCCAGGCTACTTGAGACTTCCACAATACCAGACACGTATAGTGTGCATAAAGCATTTCCCCCTCCAATACTGAATCCAAGACAGACAAGACTAGACAGACAAGACTAGACAGACAAGACTAGACAGACAAGACTAGACAGACAAGACTAGACAGACAAGACTAGACAGACAAGACTAGACAGACAAGACTAGACAGACAAGACTAGACAGACAAGACTAGACAGACAAGACTAGACAGACAAGACTAGACAGACAAGACTAGACAGACAAGACTAGACAGACAAGACTAGACAGACAAGACTAGACAGACAAGACTAGACAGACAAGACTAGACAGACAAGACTAGACAGACAAGACTAGACAGACAAGACTAGACAGACAAGACTAGACAGACAAGACTAGAGAGACAAGACTAGACAGACAAGACTAGACAGACAAGACTAGACAGACAAGACTAGACAGACAAGACTAGACAGACAAGACTAGAGAGACAAGACTAGACAGACAAGACTAGACAGACAAGACTAGACAGACAAGACTAGACAGACAAGACTAGACAGACAAGACTAGACAGACAAGACTAGACAGACAAGACTAGACAGACAAGACTAGACAGACAAGACTAGAGAGACAAGACTAGACAGACAAGACTAGACAGACAAGACTAGACAGACAAGACTAGAGAGACAAGACTAGACAGACAAGACTAGACAGACAAGACTAGACAGACAAGACTAGACAGACAAGACTAGACAGACAAGACTAGACAGACAAGACTAGTCAGACAAGACTAGACAGACAAGACTAGGCAGACAAGACTAGACAGACAAGACTAGACAGACAAGACTAGACAGACGAGACTAGACAGACAAGACTAGACAGACAAGACTAGACAGACAAGACTAGGCAGACAAGACTAGACAGTTAAGACAAGACAAATAACACTAGACGTACAAGACTAGACAGACATGACTAGACAGGCAAAACTAGACAGACAAGACTAGACAGACAAGACTAGAGAGACAAGACTAGACAGACAAGACTAGACAGACAAGACTAGACAGACAAGACTAGATAGACAAGACTAGACAGACAAGACTAGACAGACAAGACTAGAGAGACAAGACTAGACAGACAAGACTAGACAGACAAGACTAGACAGACAAGACTAGACAGACAAGACTAGACAGACAAGACTAGGCAGACAAGACTAGACAGACAAGACTAGACAGACAAGACTAGACAGTTAAGACAAGACAAATAACACTAGACGTACAAGACTAGACAGACATGACTAGACAGGCAAAACTAGACAGACAAGACTAGACAGACAAGACTAGAGAGACAAGACTAGACAGACAAGACTAGACAGACAAGACTAGACAGACAAGACTAGACAGACAAGACTAGACAGACAAGACTAGACAGACAAGACTAGACAGACAAGACTAGACAGACAAGACTAGACAGACAAGACTAGAGAGACAAGACTAGACAGACAAGACTAGACAGACAAGACTAGACAGACAAGACTAGACAGACAAGACTAGACAGACAAGACTAGACAGACAAGACTAGACAGACAAGACTAGACAGACAAGACTAGACAGACAAGACTAGACAGACAAGACTAGACAGACAAGACTAGACAGACAAGACTAGACAGACAAGACTAGACAGACAAGACTAGACAGACAAGACTAGACAGACAAGACTAGACAGACAAGACTAGACAGACAAGACTAGACAGACAAGACTAGACAGACAAGACTAGACAGACAAGACTAGACAGACAAGACTAGACAGACAAGACTAGACAGACAAGACTAGACAGACAAGACTAGACAGACAAGACTAGACAGACAAGACTAAACAGACAAGACTAGACAGACAATACTAGACAGACAAGACTAGACAGACAAGGCTAGACAGACAAGACTAGACAGACAAGACTAGACAGACAAGACTAGACAGACAAGACTAGACAGACAAGACTAGACAGACAAGACTAGACAGACAAGACTAGACATACAAGACTAGACAGACAAGACTAGACAGACAAGACTAGACAGACAAGACTAGACAGACAAGACTAGGCAGACAAGACTAGACAGACAAGACTAGACAGTTAAGACAAGACAAATAACACTAGACGTACAAGACTAGACAGACATGACTAGACAGGCAAAACTAGACAGACAAGACTAGACCGACAAGACTAGACAGACAAGACTAGACAGACAAGACTAGACAGACAAGACTAGACAGACAAGACTAGACAGACAAGACTAGACAGACAAGACTAGACAGACAAGACTAGACAGACAAGACTAGACAGACAAGACTAGACAGACAAGACTAGACAGACAAGACTAGACAGACAAGACTAGACAGACAAGACTAGACAGACAAGACTAGACAGACAAGACTAGACAGACAAGACTAGACAGACAAGACTAGACAGACAAGACTAGACAGACAAGACTAGACAGACAAGACTAGACAGACAAGACTAGACAGACAAGACTAGACAGACAAGACTAGACAGACAAGACTAGACAGACAAGACTAGACAGACAAGACTAGACAGACAAGACTAGACAGACAAGACTAGACAGACAAGACTAGACAGACAAGACTAGACAGACAAGACTAGACAGACAAGACTAGACAGACAAGACTAGACAGACAAGACTAGACAGACAAGACTAGACAGACAAGACTAGACAGACAAGACTAAACAGACAAGACTAGACAGACAATACTAGACAGACAAGACTAGACAGACAAGGCTAGACAGACAAGACTAGACAGACAAGACTAGACAGACAAGACTAGACAGACAAGACTAGACAGACAAGACTAGACAGACAAGACTAGACAGACAAGACTAGACATACAAGACTAGACAGACAAGACTAGACAGACAAGACTAGACAGACAAGACTAGACAGACAAGACTAGGCAGACAAGACTAGACAGACAAGACTAGACAGTTAAGACAAGACAAATAACACTAGACGTACAAGACTAGACAGACATGACTAGACAGGCAAAACTAGACAGACAAGACTAGACCGACAAGACTAGACAGACAAGACTCGATAGACAAGACTAGACTGACAAGACTAGACCCACAAGACAAGACCTACAAGACTAGACAGACAAGGCTAGATACACAAGACAAATATAATCCTTTATTGAAGAAGCTGTATAATAAATAACAAACGGAGAAATTACACCAGGCTAGTAGAGAGAGATGAAAAGAGAAACAAGTTTAGAAGGAAAATAGAAACATCGTCCTATCGGCAAAAAACAGCTTGGGATATAGTAAGACGAGTTACTGATATTAAGGAGAACAGGGATGCATATGTCATTCAGGGGGAGGATCCTCTAGTTAGTCCTACTAATATTAATTATATTTCTCGTTCTTCTCGTAAATCTCGTAAGTCTCGTTCTTCGAGATTACATTGTAGTACCGCTACTTTCCACTAGATTCAACCACTTCAACCACATTTAAGTTCAGAGTTCCAAAATTGTCGGGCTTCGGCCCCTGCACCCTACATTACCGGTCACACTCCATAACGTTCTTTGTTCTGGACGAAACCACATGTTTTTGAGAGTTTAACCACTTTAACCCAAAAATAGGTATTTGTTTTTAAGATTAGTGAAACAAAAACATCAAATTCGCAGAGTATATGGCTAAGAGTAAGAAACGGGAGATAGGGAACAGGAAAAAACTAATAAGAGATCTTTAATCATTATTAGACATATTAGTTCAATAAAATCATAAAGATAGGTAGAACAGACTAGAAAGCAAAAACTAACTACTTACACGAGGCTGTGCTGACAAGCATATGATCTATGTCTTATTATATACAATAAATGAAATTTTCTGTTGAAAGTCTTAAGGTTTATTTAAGGAAAAAGTCTCGAAGTCTAACTGTTTCCATGAGATATTATCTGTCGTATTAATGAATCTTAAACCTCTATATGGCCGACGTAATGATTCTTAATTAACTTCATGCATGAAATATTTCAAACATATACTTTATAATGAAGAAATTTATTTTTTCGAAATCTTGGCTTAAAATAGAATTAATATCAGCGCCGAAGAAAACAACGTTATTTACTTTTTGATAGTGTGAAACTATGCAGGAATTCTGTGTCTAACGGAGTTAGATATATCTTACAATTAATCAGTCTAAAACGAGAAGCGTTTTCACCGGCGAGTGTCGAAACTTATCGCTCGTTTTGAAATTTGTTACCGTTTTACACAAATTTGAAATTAAAAAATGTATTTATACTTTATTTACATGCGTTTTTGGTGAAAGTAGGAAACTTTATATTATACAAGAATTAATCCAATGTCTTTAATTTTTGTATATACTCATAATCAAGTTGAGAAATAATCCTACAAAGTATCTTAAGATATTATCCTTTTTTAAATTATATTTTATTTAATTCTTGGGTAAAGGATTTTGGTTAATAAAACACAGATATACTGCCAACGTTTCGGTCTATTTAAATTCTGACCTTCTTCAGGGCTACTAAAACTAAACATAAACAATTACAATATTATTAATTAATATATAAATATCATACCTTATATCTAATTATTATGTATTAATTAACTTGAACATAATAAATATAAATATAAACTGTTAAGATTAAATTCTAAACATGAATCTTGTATATAAATGACAATAACAAAAAACTAATCAAATTTTTTGTTTTTTGTTTTAAATTTAATAGATATGACAAATGTATGCTATTTTTGTGTGTGAATTTTTTATTTTTAGTTGTTAGTTATATTCTTTTATATTGTGTATTAATTTAAGAGATTATTATAAAATATACTAAGGCCCATAGTAATTTTAATCCTACACAGTTTAAAAAAAAATAATAAATTACTACAAAATCTAAGAATTATGGAAATTCCATACCTCTTCATCTTTTTGGCGCTTTTCTCTGAAATAGGAAGCACCATCCGCGAAAGTAAAAAAGAAAGAAATTATGAATTAAAACATGGAAGTAACCTCCTGGGTTAAATTTGTCCAAAGAAATATTGGAACTATCAACCAGAAAACAAAGTGGAAATTATTTGCAAATTAATGCAAATTTTATAAATTTAAATTTTACTTAAAAAATAAGAATTTGGCTTATTCATTTTTCTTTAGGAACAGAATTTTATGTAATCTGCAGATTTTTTGGTTCCAGGAAAATTGTTCGAATGTGATTTGTTCTAAATTAATTTGTTTGAAAGAATTTGGTTCGAAAGAAACACATTCGAATGGTAAATTGTTCGAATGGAATTTTGTTCAAATGGAAATTTATTCGAATGGACTTTTGCTGAACTATTCCTTCGTACGCTTTTTAATTATTAAACAATAAGAAAAATGTAACATTTAATACATAAATAGCATATTTTAAATAAAGTTTGACTGTACTTGTTATTTCCTATTAGTATATTTTGCAACTAGACCGGTAAGTTGTCAATTGGTCAGGAGAGCGAAATTGGGCGCACGAACGAAGTGCGTACATTCGCTCGAGAGGGCAATTGACAATACTGCCCGTGTTGCAAATAATATTTTTTATTACTCATGCGAGGAGACGTATCTTACAAGTTTGCAATCCAGGGGCCATCCAATAAAAATCGAATCAAAAATGAAGAATTTGCTTTTTTAATTGTTACCGGTGGTGTGGATTCGTCGTAGAATTTACACTCATTTTAAAACGATTTCTTTAATTTTTATTTTGTAATGAAACAAAATTTCTGTCACTCACGTCACTTTTTTAATATTAAGGTCTTGTCTTTATTTCATTTATTTTATCGTTTTTTTTATGCAACTTAGCGATATTGAATATCTGCGTGCGTTACTCAAGTTATGTGGTAATACAACAAAAAATGGCATTTATCGCACTAAGAAACGTGTGCCAAAATATTTCTTTTAACGCATAAGTAATAAAAAATAATTTTCGATCGCAAAGCAATCTATTATATTTTATTTTAATATGTTTATTAAAATTTTAAAATTATGTTTTTAATATTATTAGAATTAAAAAGAACAAGAGATAGTTTTTTTTAAAACTATTTTTTACAATTGAGGAACTAAGATTATATTATAATTAAAGTTAACCCTATAAGTTTCTTAAATATTATTTCTTAGGAAGTAATATTCATCTTGTGTTTTTTTTAATCTTCAAAAACTTATTCGGTACGAAAATATCATAGACTAATTACGATAGGATAAAGGGTAATTGGGTAATTGAGTAAGGTAACATCCATATCTCTAATCCCCTATTACCCCCTATCCTATCGTAATTAGTGTACGATATTTCCGTACCGTATAAGTTTTTGAAGATTAAAAAAACACAGGATGAATATTCTTCCTAAGAAATAATATTTAAAAAACCTATAGGGTTAATTTTACTTATTATATAATCTTAGTTCCTCATTTGTAAAAAAGTAAGTTTTTATAGTTTTTAAAGAAAATATCGTGTTTCATTCCATTGTTAATAACCTAAATATTTTAAAATTCGGGAAAAGTTCAAAAGGTAAATTAAAACTTATAGTCGATGGCTATACGTTCGTGAAATATTAACAGTGTGAAACTACTGTTTAGTAGAAGTGTGAAAACTTCAGATAACTTTCGTGTCCATGTAGAATTGTATTACGTAATGATGCAGTAGCTAAAGTAAACCGAGAACATAATCACGCCACGCCGGTGACATTGAAGTTAATAAAATAAGTAATAAAATTATGAACAAACTTAGTGATTCTATAAATACACGTAACTCTCCTAATTATATTGTGTCAAATGCTTCAATAGGTAAACATAAGTCAAGCAGTAAAAGGAAGGTAACCTCTGTCTTCATTAGACGCTATGAAAAGGACAATAAATCATAAAATAAAGAAAACTCAGAGCCCCAGCAATTCTTTAACATAGAAGAGATAATATTTATAAGAAAATATACGACTACTGAGAATGGAGAAGATTCATTAATGTTTGATTCTGGGCCAGTAGAAGACAGGATTTTAATATTTTCTACAAGACGCATTAACAATTACTTGCAAAGCTGCAGTACTGGTATGCAGATGGTACATTTAAAACACCACCCTTGTTTGAATAATAATTGTATACAATACATGACTTACGTGAACACTAGGGTTTCTGGTTCGGATATATCCGAACCGCAAAACCGCGGTTTTCTGTGCAAAAACTAAAACCGCATAACCGTCATAAAAAAACGCGGTTTTCGGTTTTATTTAAAGATAAATGAAAATAAAGTACACTTAAATAGTGCTCTTTAAAACAGTGCAAACTGTTGTTGAAAAATGGCAACCAACCATCGATGGTATATGTGTTCGAGCAATTTCGAAATCTGCATTTATTCGGAAAGCAATAGCTGGCCGGTTTCGCAACCAAATCTTGCCAAAATGTTCTTCAGGTGTTATGACTTTAAGTCAAAAGGAAGACGAAGAACGAAAGAAAGCAATGATTTTAATGTTTCAAGAATTAAAATAAAATGGACTAGAAAATAGTACTACGCTCAATTAGTGGACTAGTTTGAGACGCCGAAGATACTTAAACATTAATATTCAAGGAGAAAACAATTTTGATTGCAATTTAGGCTTTCTGCGAATTGAAGGAACTTGTTCTGCAAATAATATCGTAATAAGTGTTAAAAGACATTTAGATTCATTTAGTATCAGTTTCAGAAATGATTTTGTGGGTGACTTGGATTAGCAAGTAGAAGTTCGCGGTGACGTCGCGACACCGTTGTCAAAAATTTCGCAATGCGGTTTTAAGTCGCGCTTTACCACAAGCTTTCCCTTCACCAAAACATCAAATTTGTTTCGCTATCTGCAAAATTGAGGATAAACTACAGCGGAAAAATCACCGCGAGTTCCCGAAATTCGACATAGATTAGCTTGAACTATGCGGCGACGTTGCGACGCGGTTATCAAAGATTTTGAAACGCGGTTTTCACTACCGCTTCCTGGCAAGCTTTCCCTTCAACAAAACGTCATACTCGTTTCGCTAGCTTAAAAATTACGAAAACCACGGCGGAGAAACCAGCAGTTGCAATAGGAAATTGAACTTTGCGGTGTCGTCGCGACGCCGCTGTCAAAGATTTCGCAACGCGGTTTTCAGTCTCACTTTCCGACCCCTTTTTGCTCTAACAAAACATCGAATTTGTTGCGGCAGCTGCGAAATTTCGAGAAAAACAAATGCAACCAATCCTCGGTAGATCTAACTTTGACGGGCCGTCGCGGCGTTATTTATTTAGTGATTTCAACGCGGTATTCAATTTCTGGTCCCAAAAACCTCAAAGTTTGATTGAGTCTGGGATTTATTGCTGTGGGATTATTATTGAGTGGGATTCTACACATGACGATGCCCGGGTAATTAAAAAAATGGTACAGATTGGCCTGCTGAACCAAAAATTTCCATTAAGCATACAATTCATCTCGCTATGTGCGACACTGTTTACAAGAAATCATTGCAAGTAGAAAACAGCTGCAGCAGTGAAGATGAAGATTTATTTCCTGACAAATCGCACGAAGAAGATGTGGATAATGAGTATTACGTCGGATAAGATGCTGAAATTAAAAGTAATTTACAAATGGTTAGAAAACTTGTAAATTATTTTTTTGTTTATTTCCGATAAAATCAGTTTCCTACAACGAAACGTAAAAGCTCTTTTAGAAAAGGAAATTGAATTAGCAAAGGACATCAAGGACAAGGTGGTCTTCTATTAAACCAATATAAGAAAAAAATATTTTTCTAAAAGTCGTAATATGCAGATTCTAACAGATTTAAATTCAGTGCATTTAATTGAAAATGTTAATTTTCAATTGTTATGAAAGTTTATCTCCAGTAAGCGTAGCAGTAACAACATTAAGCAGCGATGATTCAAACATATTTACGGGATAAGTTGCAATAGAATTCTTGCTAGTGAAATTAATTGGATCTGATATAAGCAAAGCTTCAATGAAAAGTATCATGGAACATGAAGAATCCGTGAAAATCCCGTGAAAAGACCCGTGAAAATCTAGAATTATCAGAATTGACTAGATGCTCACTAGATCCTTCGAAAGTTCCAACAAAGTCTGTCTTAATATTGGCGGAAAATCTTTTTGCACGACTTTATCCGGACAACAATAAGGTTGAAGACGAAGATGAATGTACGGCAAATTCAGAAGAATTAGAAGTGACCAATCCAAACTATTCCTTGCAAGACGAAGTACAAAAAGCTATTCAAGATGAATTAAATAAAAATACTTATATGCAAACAAATAGCTATCTTAATTTTATGAAGCCGGCGCGAGTGGTGTAGTGGTGACGCTCGTGGCCTCATGTTAGAGCGCTAACTGACAGGTATAGAGGTCCGAGTTCTATCCCCAGCACCGGCCGCATTTGTTCCAGAAGACAAATGTGTAAAATGGCTATTAGCGCAATTTACAATAACAACAGGTTTCTGGGCCTAAGTGTGAATGTGATAGAATACAATAGGCTACCAGGCCGACGTGTTCGAAGGGTCGGCAAACCCGGTATTCACATCGAACCAAACTTTAAAAAAAAAAAAATTCTATGAAAAAGGAGTTTGCTAAATATAAAAGAACTTCTGAGAGAACAAAAAGATTTAATATTTTGTTTCAAGTACTCTCTACAATTAAAGAATCATCCACATACTCCGAAAGATCATTTTCCCTTAGCGGCAACTTTTGTACAAAACAAAGATCTAGTTTAAATATCAGACACTACTACCAAAAGTTCTTAAAAACCGAACCCGAAACCGAAACCGCGGTTTTTAATTTTCAAAAACCGAAAACCGCGGTTTTTTAAAAGTGCGGATATTCAGAAATCCTAGTGAACACACTGCTTTGCAATTTGTTTATGCACTCCAAACAAAACTGAACAATGTTATATACAACTTTTAATCCACTAAAGAATTGGAGCCAGCTTTGTAACCATCTGAGTATTCTCATAGATTTTGAGCTTGCGACGGAAAATGCAATACACGTCAGTGTGATTCTCGAAATTTACAAGCAAATTGTTTAACCCATTCGTTCCTGGTGGTATCTCTAGAATACCACCATTTATAATATTTTATTTCGTGAGATCTTCTATCTTCTTAAAACCAGCTAGTTATTAGGATACAAGTTGTATCATATTTTAGCGCTACTCTAACACTTCGTCGTCCCAGTGCTTATTTGTTCCATACCACATTTCCTTATATTTTGATTCAAATTCACCACTGGTACATTTAGAGTATATTTGTTCCTTACCACAAATCTGCAATAAAAAATTATAAGTCTATCACTGAAAATTCAGTTACCTTATTGTTCCATAATGCGTTCTGTCAGTAAAGTTTCCGTGCTTATTTGTTCCACTTGCAATAACCAATTACAATCGAGCTTGAAGTAACGTGACACATCAGCGTTTCGTGTCATTCCGTGCTTATTTGTTCCACACTACTTTCGCCTCAGTCTTACTTTTGAGGTTATCACATAGCAAGTGCGCTTATTGCCTTATTAAATCGAATTGTACAAAATAATCCATCTTTAAAGAAACTGATCTGAAATATGGTCTGACTCATGTGTTCCACAGAACAGAAATTCTCATATGGCAGTCGCTATTAAATATTTCTTACAGACACAGTGTAACACAGACATAGTGCTGTGTCACAGCAGACAGCAATATAGAATGTGTTGAACAGAAATTTTCTGAAAGTGGTCATATCTTAGTTCAAGGAATTGACTGTATCCACAGTAAAATAGAAAAGACTGTAAGACACAAAGAAATATTTAGCTCAATCTCTCTCTTGAGACACTTGCTTAATATATCAAAGGGAGAAGCTCCTCTTGATATTATCCAGTTAAAAAAAGAATTTTTTTTCAATTTTCAAGCTCTAAGTCAAAAACTGAATTTTAAAGAAATTCCATTTGTTAAGGTAAAACACTTGAAATACGAATCCAATGATCGAGTCCACATATCCTACAGACAAAGTTTCTCTGAAGAATTTACTAAAATACGAATGAGCGGAAATCGTACACTCAGATCGACTAAAAAAAAACTCATGACGATCTATTATAGACTATTCAAAAATAAACGTAATTAATGAGAAATCCAAGCTTGACGCATCCAACATTGCTCACATTAAATCTATGTACCCTTATATGCCAGCTAAAGATAAACAATTTTATAAAGCTGTTTGGAAATCATAATTCAAATTATAATATACTTCTCTGTGAATAAAGTTGTCAAAATCTTAAATCAATGTTATTTTAATAAAACATTTAACGTATTTGAAAGTATAATGATTACATTTCACATTTTTTATGCTATTAAATAATAATATAAACAATTACAAATTATATTTTACATTAAAATCTACTGAAATAAAAAATGATTTAATTTTAAATTACTCAGAATTTCTCTAATTAATGTTAATATTAATCCTTCAAATCATGTTAAGTATAGAACAAACTTGCAATTTTTTTATTTCAATTCAATGTTTGTTCCATGTGCAAATTAAAACTTTAAATAAAAAGAGAAAAACATACCCTTTGTCAATTAAAGACAATTATGCAAAAGCTCTAGCTTAAAACATATTTTTTTCTAATAAGGTTCTGTCTAATTTGCTCCATCAGCTGCTGTATAAAATTGATCTGGCTATTACATTCAATGGCTATTATCTCAAAACTACTTATTGGTTGTATGGAACAAATAAGTTCTGAGGCGACGACTTATGCTAGCTAAATTTGTGTCGTTGTCTGTGATTAATATGGAAAATATATTGAAAACTATTTGTAAAATAAACTTATTTTGGGCTTTAAAGGGTTAAAGCGAAATTACAACACCGAGCCTGAGTTTGCATTAAGCATACGAATATTATCGGCATTAGCTTATTTTGAACTACTTTGCAATCAAACTATTTTACCACCTGAAACTCAAATAGTGGTTGATTATTTTAAAGACACATGAATTTGCCGACCAGTCCGTCGCCACCGTCGGCCACCTCGTTTTCCCCTTCAGACGTGTACCTACGGTTTTTCGGGTCCGAGTACCCGGACCCGGACTCGACGGGTCCAAGGGTAAAAACCCGGTACCCGTTCTAAGACTCGACGAGTCTCGGTTCTTGTTTGGCATTGTCTAGTACACCGCGTCGTAAAGAAGATCGACGATTTAGCATTACACTTGATGAATTGACGAGTATGAAAATTCGAACATATCTAAATATCAATTTGCATGAAATTGACTCTGAAGTGTATAATCTGGGTTTATTGAGAATTTTTAACTCATGTACTGCTATACAATTAGTCGAAAAAGTAGAACAACACTTAAACACATTTAATAAAAAATTTAAAAAACATATAGTTGGTTCAACCGGCGACGGTGCAAGTGTATAGATGAAATGAGAATCTTCTAGTTTTTATAATTTCAGTTTGAATCTCACTATACACTTATCTGTTTGTGATGTAGTATATAAAAAGAAAAATATTACCGGCTTGCAAGATGAAGATGACCATGGTCTAGATGGTATTGATGACAATACAGATGA